>CAKNYM010016652.1:0-13368 GCA_932195095.1 Andricus curvator
ATTGTAGGAAAAATTTTAATAATTTTAAAAGTTATTTAGAACGTTCAGAGGTTTTGAAAATATTCAAGAATAATTTAAAATTGGGGAAGGTTTTAAACAGTTCAATATAAAATGTAGATTTTAGAAAATTTCTAAAAAAATTCAAAAGCTTTTTAGAGAATACAAAATTTTACTTAAGATTCCTACGGAAATTTGAAATCATTTTGGATCAACTTCTTTATATTTAGACCATTAAATTTTGCAATATCAATGACTACGTATCACTACAATTTTCTATAAAAAATGTAAAAATGAAAATAATAAATTTAGATATACGATTTAGATATAAATACGACCTCTGGAACTTTTTGAGCCAAAATTCCAATTTCTCCTCACTTTTCCGGTGGGCATACGATATTTACATAAGCGATATACCACGATATAAACGAAAATTTGTATTATTTTTGTTTTCGCTTGGTTGACAGCAGTGGATAAGAATATTCATATTTTCAAATTGGTTTTTGGCTCAAAATGAGAATAATAATCCAATTTGACCGCATATAGCAAAGAAACTTTATTATAAACGAGTTATAGCAAAATCTCATTTTGAATCGAAAATTTTGGTTATCAGTTGACGCATGAACTTCACTTTTGTCCCCATTCCGGATATTGGTTTCCCGTTTCTTTGCTATATGCGGTCAAATTGGATTATTATTATTATTTTGGGCCAAAAACCAATTTAAAAATATGAATATTCTTATCCACTGTTGTCAACCAAGCGAAAACAAAAATAATAAAAATTTTCGTTTGAATATTATGCAACTAGGTAATTTCTGAATTTGGCATTACAATTTAGTTTTAGATATCCTCATATTGAAGATTTTAATCTGGACGATAACGCCTCACTATTATTCAACAAAATAAGTTGTGTATCAGATAAGAACGTGATAATGTGCAGTCGAATTAGAGGCAGTGGCGGACTGGCATGTTTGGCTGCGCCCCCCTCGTTTGGCGCCCACTAAGGCATGTAAAGGTGCCCCAAAAAGATTATACTTTTAAACAAATGAATATATTTTAGATTGTAAGAAAGGTGAGAAAATGATATCCTATACTGTCCAGGAGTTGCACATGCACTGCTAGTAATACCTTCTCCAATTGCTTTTCACATTTTCCCTAAAATATATTTCTGTTTAAAAAATGTCATGTTCTGGGCATGCCCATATATTCCTTAGTAGCATCCCTAATACATATATTGACTTACCTTGCAGACAATACTTCTTAAATAACTAAATACATGGTCAATTTTATATTATTTTATATTAATTAATGAAAACTGTATAGGGGCACCTGTGCAATATGTATAAGCGCATACGTTTTTTTCATTAACCCCCGAGTCTTGTTCCATATTTCTTGCAAAAATAATTGCATAATTTTGTTTTATTTTTGAAAGACGTTTAAACTGTAGTTTTGGACCCCTCAACATCTGGTATAATATTACTATTTTTACCAAAAATAACGTTCATTAAATTTTTTACTCGTATATTGGGTATGTTTAAGGCTTCAGGACCACTGCGTAAACTTCTTTTAAAAACAAAATAAAATTATGCAATTATTTTTTTCACCAAATTGAAGATAACAAGATTAGTAGTGAATGATAAAAAGAAAATAACTGGTATTTTTTGGGTCACCCTACTAGGGCGCACCTTAGTGGGCAAAGGATATTTAAATGCGGGTTTAAGAGCGTTTCTGTAACATTGGTATATATCACTTTATGTAAATATCATATGCCCACCGGAAAAGTGAGGAGAAAGTGGAATTTTGGCTCAAAAAGTTCCAGAGGTCGTATTTTTAAAACGATTTTAGACATTTTTTTCTAAATTGAAGCTTGTTAATCATTAATTTGTTATTTAAGTTGAAAGCTGTAAAAAGCCTAATTTTTTGTATTTGTGCTACCTGTACTTTGCTCTATTATTTCCTCAAAAACAAATACGAATTACTAACTTCGCTCTCTGTGAATGTAAATTTTCATTATAGATCAATTTACTACATTTATTTTATCAGGATAAACAAATTAATGGGTAAAATTGGCATCTGCTTTATTTCCAGCGTTTGAATACATTCGTATACTAATTTTGTCGTGAAGTTATTTAACATTAACCATTAATCACAACAATTACCATAAAAAAATTTACAAACAAATTTACTTATTTCGTTTATGGCTTTTCTTTAACCTATAAGGTTCCTTTTTTCGGCGAAATATAATTCTTAAGATAAGAATAAGTGATTTTGCCAAGAAGAAGAACCTTGTAAATAAAAGAAGTTTAAACTGTAAATTTTTTTTTAAAGAATGTTCAAAAACAATTACAATTATGTTGTTAAATGGCAATCCATTATGTTGGGATATTATTTCGATTAAAAGAAATGGCTGCAGAAAAGAATAATTTGCTTTGTTCAAAACTGCAATATAAGTGTATTTGTTCATATGAAAATAAATTATCCTGTAGTAAATACATTTTTTTTAATATCTTCGCAGAAAGTAATGGTATGACATTAAAATAACAACCGTTATCTAAAGTTTGGAATCCACGCATGCCTTGAACTTATTTTATTGGACGCTTAAAAAAATATGTAACTTCAAAGACCAAGGTTTTTCCAGCAAAATCATCGTTTTCAAAATCTTGCATTCAACTCATCGCCAAATCAAGTAAATTATTTATATTTTTTTCTTTAATTTATACAATCAAGAGAACATCATATTACGTGATTGTAGAAAACAATATTGATATTAAAAGAGTTAGAAATCGCTCTGAATATTATTCAGAGTTACTCGCATTTTATTAATAATCAGGAAAGAACTTGTCTAAATTATCTAATGTTATTGTAATCAAATAGTAAAATATAACTGATTCTCAGTTAAATTCTACTAATTCCTTTTTCAAGAATTCAGTCACTGACAATTAGTAATTATAGATTTCTTAAACATTTTTAATGTAGGGGATTTCACACTACAGTAGATAATGAACCTACAGTAGATAAAAATTAATTTAGAATACTAAATGTATGTAAAATAAATAATTTAATTTAATTAAAAGTTAATACACTATACGTGTTACTAAATTAAAATTAGAATTAATTATTTGAGGTATATTTGCGCTTATAATTAATGATTATCCACTGTGTAAGCTCATTATATACTTTACCTACACAAATGAATTTAATCTACGAAAATATTTTACTTATGTATATTCTTTATGACAAGTGCAACTTCAGAATTATATGAATAGTGATAATTTGAGAAAACAACAGAAAAGAAACAGATCAACAAGTGTGCAGTGGAAAATTAACTTTATTTTCTAAACAAGATTTCCAGTTTTCTAACCTAATATTTGAATAGTTTTAAACCTATTCTTCTTTGGTTTACATATAAATTATTGAAAATCCTATTATTTGCAGCAGGCTTTACAGTCTTTCCGATATTCCCCGCTTTTCCCCTTTTGCACGTGCAAAATTGAAAATTCCTACGTCGTAAACTACGTCGGATACTACGTGGGAAACTACGTCGGAAACTAAGTCGGAACCTACGTCGGAAACGACGTCTTAAACTACGTCGGAAATTGGGATAGTAAACGACGTAGGTTCCGACGTAGTTTCCGTCGTAGGTTCCGACGTAGTTTCCGACGTAGTTTCCCACGTAGTATTCCACGTAGTTTACGACGTCGGAATTTTCAATAATCTTAATCTATTGATAATTGAATTTTCAATAATCTTAATCTTAGTCTATTGATGATTGAATTCAATTATCAATAGATTAAGATTAAAATTATAGAAAATTCCACCGTCGTGAACTGCTTTGGAAATTGGGATAGTAAACGACGTAGGTTCCGACGTAGGTTCCGACGTAGTTTCCGATGTAGTTTCCGATGTAGTTTCCCACGTAGTATCCGACGTAGTTTAAGACGTCGAAATTTTCAATAGGGACGTTTTTCATCTTAAATGCGAACTGAATTAATAGAACCGAATAAGTAAATCCAACTCATTTTGGTTAAAAATTAATTATTTTGGATTGAAAAGTTTACTACTATATTTTTGGTTAAAAAATCATCCTTTTTGCTGAAATGTTTCATTATTTGGCTGAAAATTTAATTATTTTGTGAAAAAGTCAACATTTTTGTTAAAAATTCATCCTTTTTGATGGAAGATTCGTATTTTTTGGGTTCAAAATTCAACTATTTTGATAGAAAATGTAACTATTTTGCTGAAAATTACCTTTTTTATTTAAAATTCTTATCTTCGGGTTGGAAATTAGGTTTTTGTGACTTAAAAATTCAACAATTCGGTTGAGTTTTTCTTTCTTCCTTGACTGAAAAATCTTTTTTACTTAAAAATTCAACTGCTTGGTTGAAACGTAATCTTTTTTGGTTGAGGATTCAATCACTCCGTTGAAAATTCGTCATTTTAGTTGAAACTTCATTACTTTGATTGAAAATTTAGCTATTTAGTTAAAAGTTTTTCTTTTGTTGAAAATTATTTTTTTAACTGAAAATTGTGATTAAACTATTCCAGTTGAAGATTCATTAGTTTAGTTGAAAATGCTTTGGTTGAAAATTTAACTTAATGATTGAAAATTCATTCTTTCAGCTGACCAATTTTTTTTTTTTTAATTGAAAATTGAATTTTTTTTCGTTGATAATTTATCTTTTTCAGTTGAAAATTCAACAATTTGGTGTAAAATCTAACTATCATGCTGAATTTTTTTTCTTTAAATTGAAAAATTAACTTTTGAACTGAAAATGTAACTACATATATTCCATTTCTGGTTGAATATTGATATTTTTAGTTGATAATTCATGTATTATGTAGAAAACTCGTCTGTTTGGCCTATTTGGTTGAAAATTATTAACTTTTTACTGAAAACTGTAGTTTTTCGTGAAAAATTCAGATTTTGGGATTAAAAATTCGTCTTTTTTATTTGAAAATTCAGCGATTTAATTGGAAATTTTTTTCTTTTTTTGGTTAAAAATTCAAGTATTTTGTTAAAAATTAGTTTTTTTTGTGGTTGAAAACTAACTTTTTAAACTTATAACTATATTCCATTTCTGGTTAAATACTGATATTTTTTAGTAGAAAATTCAAGTATTACGTTTTAAAAAATCGCCTTTTTGGAATAAAAATTTAACACACTTGTAAAAAAGTCATCCTTTATGTTTTGAAATTCAGCTATTTGGTTGAAAATAAACTTTTTTTAGTTGAAAATTCAATTTTTTCGTTGAAAGTTGAACTACTTTGTTAAAAATTAACTTTTTTGTTGAAGATTCATAATGTTAGTTAAAAATGTAGAGCTTTTCAATTTGAATTTGATACAGTAACCACATTAATTTTATTTAAAAGAATTTATTCCATTATTTTCGTAAAAAATCACCTTATGTCCCCTGTTTTTAGAGTATTTTGGTCTGTGTAGACTGTTATCGATACAGCTGAAAAAAATGTCTTTTTTAGCTTAAGTAAGACTGTTACAATGTATTTTACTATTTCAATCAATGAAATTAAAACAAATAACCGATTTATCAGTTGAATTCCTTAGTACTGATTTAATTAGTTGAATTGTTACTAATTCAGATTTAGAGAGCAGTCCGCCACTGGTTAAATAGAAGTCCATTTTATTAGTTTTGTTTTGAGCAAACAAAAATTAAAAAAAATAAATATCTTTACCTGCTTTTGTAAACCATGCGAAAATAAAAACAATGAGAATCTTCGTTTGAATATTATGCATCGAGGGTATTTTTGAATTTGGCATTGTTATAACTTCGATGGAAATTGATTTCTCCTCACATTCGCGTTTGCATATAACTGATTCAAAAATGCTCTTACTGTTTTAGATATCACCATATTGAAGAAGATTCTAATCTCGAAGATAATCTGTTTTATAAAAATGACTCAATCCGTTATTAGCTTACGATACATCAAATAAATTATGTCTGCAGATAAGAATTCGTTATGGTTGACTCAACTTATACGAAAAAATACCAAAAGGACGAATTTTCATTGAAAAAAATGAATTTTCCACCAATAAAAATGTCGTAATCAAATAGTTGAATCTTCAACGAAATAACTAAATTCTTAACGAAATAGTTGAATTTTTAACCATACTAGAGGCTCATACGCGCGCTCCGCGCGCGACCAATTTATTTACATGTAATTATTTTATTTGGAAATGAAGTTCAATAAAATACCATTACATTAATTTTTAGTTCAATAATTTTGATTTGTACACGGCTTCGCATGGATACCCTCTCACGATGCAGAATAAATAATTGTGTAACTCTAAACATTTTCATGCAACTTCGGAAAAAAAACCTATAAAATGTCGGCGCGTACAAATTTGCATAGAAATACACAGTAAATGATCTCGACTCGAGAAGAGTCCAGATGTCAAGCCATTTCGAGCGTGCATAGCACTCGGATGGATGACCATCTGCGACGTATACGACCGAGTTGTGTATTCGCTGCGTTTTAACCTCGGTTTCAATTAATGTCGAGCAGGAGGTTTGACGGCAGGGTTTCTTCGATAAATTTCCAAACTCTTAATTTGTTCATGAAAATATTTCAAATAATTAATAAATCTTGGACATTTGAAGAGCATAATAGAAAAATTTCAATTTCAAAAATCAAGAAAGATTATCGTTGTTAAATAAAGCTTACATATTGAATTGAGTATTCTTATAGAAAAAAATATCACGAAATTAATCTATTGGCTGTATTAAACATTTTTATTAGACCTGGTCAAGGCTGCGATTTTGACACCTTCGTCCATCAATAGATAATCGTTTCTGGTATTGCTTCTGGGCAAGACAGAATACTCAATTCTGGATAATTATGATTTGTCATTAGTATACTTACAATTAAAATCAATTTATTGAGTAAATAATAGTTGACACTATGATTATTTTACAAAAATCGCAAAAGTTTAAATTATTGACATTTTTTTATCTTTGATATACCGTGAGATTGGTACGATTGGTACGAGATCTTTAATCTTTATAAAATTTAACCTGACTTGCGATGACAGAAAAAGTGCAGCATTTTTACATACCTTAATCCTAAAAATGATATCTTTTCCGAAAGGCTCCTTAAAACTCAACTAAAATTTATGAGCTTTTTAATAACCAATAATTTACACTATTTTCTTAGTTTATTATTTACAATAATTTGAATTTAAAAACTTCACGAATCAAAATAAACAAACAAACACAACCTTTAACTTAAAACCGAGCTTCAAACAACTGCGAGACAGTCGCAGAGCTGCCAATTTTGCGGAGACATTTTTTGTAATTTTCCGATTATCTACTGTTGGTTATCTACTGTTGGAAAATGTATTATCTAATAAAAAGTCCTCAAATATTTATAAATACTAAAGAAAGAACACTTTGTATTAATAAATATTGTTCATTCAACTTCAAGCTTCGATTCTAATGTATAAACATGTCATAAAAATGTTTCATTAAGTTAACAAGTATGAATAAAGAAGAGGTGAATTTTTTTTTTTCAGGTTAAAAATTAATTTTATGCTCTCACGCATTAATTAATTATAAAATTTCAATGAAACTTCGTTAGAAAATATAGTATCCTTGCTGAAACGTTATACTAACAAAAGTAATTAACAATTTTTGTCAGTTTTCCAGTTAATTAAGATTATCTACTGTAAATCATTATCTACTGTAGGGTGGTTTCCCCTATCCCATTCGTTGAAAAAATGCCAAGGTCTCAATTTGTTTATGAAAATTATTTATAACATTAATAATTCTTGGAAATTTGCAAAGCATCATAAAAAAAGTAATCGGAAAGATATTCTTAGTTGATTCTGTAAAAAAATTTAGCCTATTTGTTGAAAAATACCCAAAACTCTATTCGTGGAAAAATGACCAAAGTATGAATTTGTTTATGAAAATTGCTTAAATAATTAATAATTCTTGGGAATATATCGAGCATCGAAAAAATTCACCGGAAAGATATTCTTAGTCGACTCCATTTTCTTTAAAGATAAATAAGCCAAGGGTAAACCCCTTTTTAAAATTTTCTTAACTTCTATAAATTCCAAAAATAATTCAAATTTTAATGTTTTCTCATAAAAATATGACAGATGAATTCATATTTTCAATTGTTTAAGATTGCAATAATAGTTACAATTGGAAGGAAGCTATATTCTTTGAAAATGTAACTGAAAGTTAAATAAAATAAAATTATAAACGTTCATAATTTTTGATTGTTAGTTAAAATTATAAGGATGTAATCGTCTTTGAAAATATAAATGAAAGTAAAATAAAATAAATTTCTAAATGTTCATAATTTGTATTGTTTATTATTCTAATAGAAAAAAAATTTTCGAAAAAAATTAAGGCTTTATAATTTTAAAAAGAAATATTAAAAAATGAGCCAAAATATTAATTAAAATGGTAATTTTGTCTTTAAAAATAATTAGCCCAGAGTGGAATCACCTTGATTTGCTTAATATTTCAAAAATTGTTTAAATTTGAAAAAAGTCATAGACGTCGAAAATGCAACTAAAATAAACATAAAATGAATTGCTAAATATTCATAATTTTCCATTATTTATAATTATAATAAAAAAATTTCAACTTGTAGTTGAAATTGTAAATTTTTTTTAAACTTGCTTCAAAGCTATCTAAATTTTGAAAAAATTGAAAAAAAACACAGAATGAATTCATTAAAATGCTTTATTATTACATCACACTAAAAATGAGGGCAAAGTATATAGCATGTGAAAAATTATTTCAAAAAATCTTAAAAAAGCACAATAGCATTGTATTGAAGAGATTATTAATGTGCTGGAAGCAATTAACAAAAAGAATAAAGACTGAAATTAATGAAAACTTTTACAATTATTAAAATTTGTACTGGGTTTTTAATTCTCACTAGATATATTGTGCATATATTTTCTTCTAAAAATGAATTTGTTTAAAATGTTGAAATGGTTTTGATTTGAATATTATAGTTCAGATAGAAAACTTGTGCTTATTATTAAAAAGGTTATAGCTGCAACTATGTTTTAATGTAAGCTAAAAAATAGCCAAACTCTGAATTTGTTTATGAAAATTATTTAAATAATCAACAATTATTTTAAATTTACAAAGTACCATAGGAAAGACTCATCGAAAAGGCATTCTAAGTTGATTCCGTAAACAAATTGAGCCTATTAGTTGAAAAATGGCCAAACTAAAGATATTCTTAGATAATTATGTAAAAAAAATTGAGCCTATTCGTTGAAAAATAGCCAAATTCTGTATTTGTTTATGAAAGTTGTTTAAATAATTAATGATTCTTGTACATTTGCAAAGTATAATGTCGAACAGTCACCGGAAAAGCATTCTTAGTTCATTTCGTTAAAAAAAATTAAGCCTTTTTGTTGAAAAATAACCAAACTCTGAATTTCCTCACAAAAGTTGTTTAAATAAACAAATAATAATTCTTTGGAATTGTAAAGTACTATAGAAAAGAGTCATCGCAAACATATTCTCAGTTAAATCTGTAAAAAAATTTAGCCTATTCATTGAAAAACAAAATTTATTATAAAAAAATCTTAGTTTTAAATAATTAATAATTCTTGGTAATTTGCGAAACATCATGAAAAAAACTCATCGAAAAGACATTCTTAGTTGATTCCGTGAACTAATTAAGCCTATTCGTTGTAAAATAGGAAACTCTGAATTTCCTTACAAAAATTGTTTAAATAAATCATAATTACTGGGAATTTCTAAAGCACTATAGAAAAGAGTCACCGCAAAGACATTCTCAGTTAATTTTGTAAAAACGTTGAGACTATTCGTTGAAAAACAAAATTTATTATTAAAAGAATCTTAGTTTTAAATAAATAACTCTTGGGAATTTGCAAAACATCTTAAAAAAACTCATCTAAAAGACATTCTTAGTTGATTCCGTGAACAAATTAAGCCTATTCCTTGAAAAATAGAGAACTCTGAATTTCCTCAAAAAAATTGTTTAAAATTTAAATTTGCAAAGCAACATATAAAAGAGTAATCGCAAAGATATTCTCAGTTAATTTTTTTAACAAATTGAGCATATTTGTTGAAAAATAGACCAACTATAAACTCTTGGGAATTTTCAAAGCACCATAGAAAAGAGTCATCGCAAAGATATTCTTACAATTGGAAGGAAGCTATATTCTTTGAAAATGTAACTGAAAGTTAAATAAAATAAAATTATAAACGTTCATAATTTTTGATTGTTAGTTAAAATTATAAGGATGTAATCCTCTTTGAAAATATAAATGAAAGTAAAATAAAAGAAATTTCTAAATGTTCATAATTTCTATTGTTTATTATTCTAATAGAAAAGAAAATTTGGAAAAAAAGTAAGGCTTTATAATTTTAAAAAGAAATATTAAAAAATGAGCCAAAATATTAATTAAAATTCTAATTTGGTCTTTAAAAATAATTAGCCCAGAGTGGAAACATTCTGTAGAAACAATAAATATTCCGGGTTTCAATTTAAAGTATCTATATATTTCAAGAGTCTCAATTACAAAACACGCGTAGCAATCAATTTCAAATAAAATATTAATTTTAAGTTATAAGTATTCTTTTGGAAAATTTGGAAGAAAATGTCAAGGCAACCGCTCCGGACGAAAGACCCCAAACAAGTGCTATCGAGTTACGGCCTCTCCACCCCTCAAGGAGAAATTGGGTCTTAACTAGCCATGTATTTCTAGGAATCTGTGCAACGCATTTCGTCTATGCTTGGCGCCAGCTAGCCCTCTGCGTTTACGACTTTTCCAGCAGGTCAAATATTTAGGTCTTCACAATTCCGTACACAAATTGATCTTATTCGTTTATGGAAACTGTTTAAATGATTAATCGTTCTTGTGAATTTACATAAGCAACATAGAAAATAGTCATCAGAAAGACTTTTCTTAGCATCATAGAAAAAAGTAATCTGAAAGATATCGCCTTTCGAATCTACGAGTCCAAGCCTAAAACTGGATAGAACTGGATTGAAATGAAAACTAAGTATTGAAATTAATGAAATCATATTTTCAATTGCGTAATATTTAAATTTTGTTTTTTAAATAAAAAATTAACAAAATTTATTATAAAAAATCCAAACACAAATTTTCCGAAATGTATAAAGCTTTAATTAAAAAATATAAACGGTACTCAAAATTCGGAAACTTTGGAACATTTTGAAACATTTTGAAATGTAAATGAACTATGACTAATCGAAAATGAATTTTTCAACATACGAATAAAATATTAAAAATGTTAAAAAATGAGTCCAAGGAATCGTATTTATACCGAAGTGTACATGCATAGACTTCCCCTAAGCTTCTTATGAAAACAAACATCTCGAGTTCAAATAAACACAGCTCGCCCAACGTCGATGAGATCGCTTTATGCGTATCATCGACTCACCACTGGTAGTTATTTGGGCTGTTGCCACAATTTAAGTTTTGAAAAAGTTCTCGCAGATGACGTCTTAAACTACCTGGTGCGCGACCCGGTGCACCCGGATCGTCTGCTCACCACTGTTAGTTATTTTGGCTGTTGGAACAATTTAAATATTAAAAAAGTTCTCGTAGAATACGCTCTAAACTACCTGGTGCGCGACCCGGTGCACACGGATCGTCTGCTCACCACTGTTAGTTATTTTGGCTGTTGGAACAATTTAAATATTAAAAAAGTTCTCGTAGAATACGCTCTAAACTACCTGGTGCGCAACCCGGTGCACCCGGATCGTCGACTCACCACTGTTAGTTATTTTGGCTGTTGAAACAACTTGAATTTTAAAAAAGTTCTCGTAGAATACGTGCTAAACTACCTGGTGCGCGACCCGGTGCACCCGGATCCTCGGCTCACCACTTTTAGTTATTTTGGATGTTGGCACAATTTAAATTTTAAAAAAGTTCTCGTAGAATACGCGCTAAACTACCTGGTGCGTGACCCGGTGCACGCGGATCCTCGGCTCACCACTTTTAGTTATTTTGGATGTTGGCACAATTTAAATTTTAAAAAAGCTCTCGTAGAATACGCGCTAAACTACCTGGTGCGTGACCCGGTGCACCCGGATCCTCGGCTCACCACCTTTAGTTATTTTGGATGTTGGAACAATTTAAATTTTTTTAAAGTTCTCGTAGAATACGCGTTAAACTACCTGGTGCATGACCTGGTGCACCCGGATCCTCGGCTTACCACCTTTAGTTATTTTGGATGTTGGCACAATTTAAATTTTAAAAAAGTTCTCGTAGAATACGCGCTAAGGTACCTGGTGCGTGACCCGGTGCACGCGGATCCTCGGCTCACCACTTTTAGTTATTTTGGTTAGTTATTTTGGATGTTGACACAATTTAAATTGTTAAAAATTTATCGTAGATGACGTCTTGAACGGCCTGGTGCACAAAACTAAATCATGGTAACGGTAACGGAAATAGTAACGCACGAAGATGGGTTTTCAAAGATAGGATAGCCTATGTGAAACTTATAAAGATGCATTTTCAATGAAATGGTTGAATTTTCAAAAATAAAAAATACTAAAATGCAACCAAAAACAGTTACTTTTTCAACACTGTTGAAAATGTTTTTAAAATGATATACTTTTAATAAGCGAATATATCTGAATTTCAATATACGTTGTAATTAGTTCAAAATAATTAACAAAGTATAGTAAAGTAATACATATTTTTCTACATGAACAACTGAATTCTCTTAGCCTAAATCATAATTAACATTATTATTTTTATACGTATTTAATTAAAAAAATGTACATCATTTAAAATCTTGATGAATGTAAAACAGAAAAATTCGATGAAAGATCCACCTCCAGCAGGAATCGAACTTGGGTCCGTTGTATTTAACCCTAGACCATAAATGTCAAAGAAATATTTCTTCAAATAATCGAGTAATTAACAATTCTGTATGCACTGATAGGTTCCCGAGATACCTTTTGTTCAAAAGGTCAGAAAAAGTCCCCTGATTACGAATATCTTGGTTATTTTTTTCCAAATCCTGATCAGTTTTTGTTTAAACAATTTATTTAACAATATTCATAAGTTTTAGCACAATAGGGAGTGAGTTAAATATTTTTTAAATACCGCTTATTATTGCGACAACAAATTTTTTGATAACTTGCAAAGTATGGCTTGTAGGGGAGCGGAGATTTCTGAAAAATATATTGTTTATAAGGCTGTGAATAAATGATGGCTCGTTCGAGAAAATTTCACGAGATTGAAAAGTTTTATTTTGTGCCAGAGATTAATAACAAAATAATCTATTTTCTTAATGAGGCTCCAGGAGAATAAGTATCATCTTGAGTGCTTAAGGGGATTTATCAGCGTTATAAAATGGATGGGCAGTTTCCGGC
>CAKNYM010016653.1:0-21414 GCA_932195095.1 Andricus curvator
GTGCGGTACTGGCGCGGTACCAAGCCAGTGGTAAATTTCCACCTGGGTGGTTCCATTCGGTCGGAACTGTATACGCTGGAAAACGGTTTTTGGGTAATGGTAATGGTCATGAATTCTGAGAATGCCTCGGAGGACTGCTGTATTTTGATTGACTAGGCCTTATAAGACCACGTTTCAAAAGATCGTCGATAATCTCACGTAATTGAACAATTTCAGACAACGATAGTCTACGAGGTTTATAATAAAACGGCTCATTAGATGTCAAATCAATCTCCATCTCAAACGAAATTGGATTCGATGTTTTGCGATTTTCATGGTACACGTCTAAAAATTTTTGCAGTTCGCATTGTTTCTCATGAGGCACGTGATCCCCTATTTTACTCGCGGATTAATCAAATAGTTTGTTATCGAGCTTTTCTAAAACGTTTATTATCATAATATCGTTTTCCGGTTTCTCATATTCTATAGTTACTTTGCCTCGTCTAATCAAAGTTATTCCGGGAGTATTCAAAAAGCTTCGTCCTAATATCGCATCATGACTCATAATATTGTCTGAAACTATTGCAAAATTGAGTGTTAACACTTTACTGTTCGAAGGTTGCAACTTTACGTTTACTTTATTACAACCTGTAATATTTAAAGGCGAAAAGTTGATACCTGTATAAAAACGTCGCTCCTCCGATTCGTCTAAAAATTTACTATCACGAAAATTCCGCAAATATATTCTTTCTTTGACTAATGAAAGAGGACTACCATTATCAACTAACGCTTCGATGTAATACTTATCGTCAACTTCGTTGATAAGCAGGATCATATCTGTAGATCTCGGCTCGTTGATCGGCACTCTTTCCAAAACAGGCTCAGTTGAATCTTCGTTGAGTAGATGCAGTGGTACCTTGTTCATTTCTTCGATGACCGCAGTTGTGTCATTCCTGGAACCCGCCTTAGACGTCGACTCAGGTTTAGCGCTGCTTCCAGAATTCTTGTTAAGTCCCGAGGGACAAAAACGAGCTTGATGACCTGTTCTTGAACACTTAAATCAGGATCCTCTTTCCTTCGGAAAGAGATCTTGATTCTTCCGTTTTGTTATCGTTAGATTTAGACTTGGGACTACCATCATTCGAACTAAATTGTTTGGAATTAGTCCCCTTTCTCGGTTCTCTTTTCGGCTCGTTTCTGGTGATCCTTTGCATTCCGTCAATTAAATCCACTAGACTTTGGTAGTTTCCCGCACGAGCATGTGATTTCAGAATGAAATCCTGAATCCCCTCGATAATATATTCGATAGATAATTATTCTGACATATCAAGTTTGTTCAACAGTTTTATTTTATTTGGGAAATAAGTCGAAAACCTTTCTCCTATTTTCAGCATACGGGATTCCATTCGTTTAGTGCGAGTGAGCGGATCTTCTCGACACTTAATAATCTTGATGAGTTCACACTTCGTTTCTGGCCAAGTCTTGCCTACTATTCCCGGAGTGTTATTGTACCAATCTAGCACTCTTTTTCTAAATCTCCGCGATGCTTGTAATTTTATGATATTATCAGGAACTCTATAGGCATTCTGAACCTCGTCCACCCGACGAATCCATTTCTCCACGTCGTCTTCCCCGTAGAGCGCAATAAGCTCTCCAATTTCGCTATATTTAGGTGTTGCTGGTTGTGTGTTTCTCTGCAAGGGCTGAATATTGGCCTCGTTGTTAGCCAGTTAACCAATCTGTCGCATGGCATCTATGACTGCTCGTGTCGTTGTCGCCACAATCTCAGCAACATTCACCATGATCGCATTTTGTGGCATACGATGAATTTCCGACGCTTCAGAGCCAGCCTCGCTCTGATTATCATTATTAGGATGACGTGTAACATCCTCATCGTTGTTGTTCTCTAGGGAATTTCCTCTGTTTTGATGATTTTCACCATCAGCACCATTCACGTTCAGATCTTTTAAACTTTCATTCACTTGCTCTTCAATCGAATTTTTCTCTGCCATTTCGAACAATAAAAACTTACGACAGTCTTTCAAACCCACAGTACGCCGCAAACCTTAATCTTGTCCGTTGTCACACTCCCGAATGTTCCCGAACATGGCATCACTTGCCACACCTCAATTTCACAGAATGCTCAAGAACATATGTTCATATTAAATTTCAATCCACTGAATAAACGAGAACATTTATTAATCACAATATTTCTCTAATCACAGTCAAAAATCTTACGTTGGAATTTCAAACTCGTATACACTTGAACCCATCGGCTTACACCGAAAATTCTAAATCCACGTCGGCTTACCCACGCCGAAAACTCTACACACACGTCGACTTCCTTACGCCGAAAATTTCGAATACCCAACACTAATTTGGCATAATCCTTTCCCGAATCAAAACTCTACACTTGAGATATGATTTTTCTTCAAAACACTTCGGCTCACACCTTGCCGAAATTCCACAGTTTCACCCGCATGGCCAGCATACAAGTTTCAACGCGCTAGCCACGCCCGACCGCCATGTTCAACAACGCCTTGAAACAAAAGCGCTTCTCGATCGCGTAATTTTCCATTTTAGTTTTCAGCATGACACGGTCTCAACAATAGATGGCGAAAAGCACGAAAGTTCCCCCGAATCTCACTTCTGAGACTGTAGCATCTACAAGGGGGACAGGCGAGCGGAATCAACTCAACTCGAGTTCGGTATCAAACAAAGAGATGTTTATTAGTTGACGGTCGACTATAAACTGCTCTCCTTTGTCTCGTCCCAGTTGATATTCGGAAATTTAAGATAGGTGTCGCTCAACGATGGCGCGAATAATTAAAATGCAATAACTCGTGTACAGGTCACAGTTACCGATGGTAAATATAATAAGATTGTCTACAATATAAACAACTTATGCCAAATAATATGAACATAGACTCTTGAAATACCTTTCAACACCTAACCTCCTTGAAAAAATCTATGAAAACACTTAAATAATTTTTAAATTTCGTAAAAGCTATTCAAAGTTGTCGAAATCCCTTCAAATTCTTAATATTGTTCGCCAATCTTTTAAAATTTCGTTAAATCATTTGATATCCTGTGAAATTATCAAAAGTCCCTTAATTATCTTAAAATTTGTTAAAATACCTTTAAATCCTCAGAAATTTTTTGAATACCTATGAAATTCCTTGAAATCTTCGAAATCCCATTAAATCCCCTGACATCCTTAAATATATGTAAGAATACTTTGATATCTCTTGAAATAAAATTCCTTAACTTCTTTGAAATTTCTCAAAATCTCCTAAAATCTGATTAAACTCCTTGAAGTTCCTTAAAATCCTGCAAAATCCTTTGAAAAATTAAGATTTGCTCTAAAATAGTACCAGATAATATCTTCAAACTCTTGAAATCTTTTCAGATAATTTGGAATTTGTTAAAACCCTCGTATTTCTTTGGATTCGTTTATAATTTCAAAAATTAAAATATGTGAAATTTTTTAGAAAGACTGTTGCCATGCCATCATTTTTAAAATTTGTTAATATTTTCTTCAGATAATTTGATAGATGGTGGAGTCCACGTCATACCCGTGTGGAAAAATTTCGTGGCGCTGTACTGTTTCTGTCCAGTCCGCCTTGAGTCGACATTGGCGCGCCACAGGCTGACTGTCCAGTGGCTAGACTGGGATGTAACGCTCGGATCGACTAGTTTCTAGACAGATCGGCTATTTTGATAAAAAATAATTAATAATTAAATAATATAATTATTTTTTATGCCATAAAAGTCCAATATATAGATTTTGCTGTTAATTAAAAATATAAAAAAAGTTTTTGTACACAAAAAAATGAAGAAATGAGTTTTCGCAAATCTCTTGTACATAAGCCGGGTGTCGAACTTCTGATGTAACTTCCTATTCTATTGTTGTAACTTTGTCCCGTCGCCTTAACACCTCGGCCATCTAAAAGTTAATTTTTTTTTTCTTTTTTGTCGGACATGAATTTCAATTCATTACATCCTAATATTTATTTCAATAAAACATGAACAATTTTTAAACATTAAAAGTGCTTCATTTGTGAATAAATCATTGAAAAAAATAAAGTTTGTATGATGTTACTTGCGATTAGGCTACGAAATAATGATTGTTTATTATTTCAAATAATTAATACGTTAGGCTTCATTATCATTTACGGAATCAATAAATAATTTAAATAAATTAAATAAATCTTTTATAATAATATTTGATTTTCTGGAATATCATAAATATTATACATAGCATTATACATATTATAATTATTATAAATTCAATATAAATTCATTATAACATCACTATATAATTTAATTGAAAGAAAATGTTTTTAAACATTCTTCAAAAAATCGTTCTTGAAACTGCAGTTCTCATATTAAGATTTCTATCACCTTCAACAATTATTGTTTACTATCTTAAATATGTGGTAGCCTACAATTAATTATTGCTTGAGCATTTGTACAATTGTGTATTGTAATTTCCTAAATCTTTTATTCAAAAATGATTATTTTCTAAATTCACCTCTGTCATTTTTGTTTAAGTCCAAACCGTGATTCTATCTAGAAACTAGCTCAAATCTGGATAATCTTTAATGGGACTAGAAAGCAGAAAGGTTTGAATCAAACACGTAGTAAAACTAGAAAGCGCCAGTGTAGTGCCAGGCTAGTATTGCGTGAATAGACAGACTTGAGAAAAACTGTACTGGCTTTAGCATGATTCAAGACTGCCAAGAAATTTTTCCACACGGGTATGATCACAGCAAATTTCGTGTCGGAATGGGATTTGGCCATAATTCAGGATATATGATTGCTTCATTGTGAAAAAGAATATAAAAATTTGAAAGAAAATTTTTTCCGAAAATTTGATTGAAAAAAAAATTAAATTGAAAAACGCGCTTCACAAAAAACGCCATTTTTTATCCTTTTATATTTTTTCGTCAGAAAGAGAGGTATAAGAGTGGTCTACCAGTCCTAAAGTTATTGAAGTGTGTTTGGCACTTGTTCTTGAGAAAAAAGTTCAAACTTCAGGTTTTCTATGGCGCGGCGCGGTTCAGTAGGGCAAATTAAAGTGTCTGTGGACAAATTAATTGTCAAAGCACACTTATTTTCATCATGTATGAATTTTTCTATAAATGAACATTTAGGGGAGAGTCCCCTAGTACCGGACACCTAAGGATAAACGAAAAAAAAAAGTAATAGGAAAAATGTAACTTTATTTATTAATTAGTGAACTTAATATAGTATAAAACGAATGAAAAGTAACCAAAATACAACTTTTGTAATAAAATTATATAGGAACTCTTCATAAACTTTGGAAAAAAAACAAACAATTTTTATGGATGGCACCTAGTACCGGACAGGTGCTGAATGTAAACTTTAAAAGTTGCATTGTTATTTTTTTTTAAATTTTATTTTGTAAATGACATTTTTCAATTTAGATTTCTCAAGAAACAACTCATAATCACTAAATTGTACTGTTTTTAAGTTAAAATTGTTCGAAAATGATATAATTTTGAACACTTAGAAATTTCTTGATTGATTGTTCAAACTATTTTAGATCTTAAAACGCAGTCTCTTCCAGGTCTGCTTAGTCAAGCTTTGTTTATAAAATACCGATGCGGACCGATATGAGTTCTCTGAAAGAAACACTTAATAAAATAACTGTCCGGTATTAGGGGATTACTTGGTGTCCGGTACTACGGGACGGTGAACTATCTATTTTACTACTGTGGTGTCAAATAGGGCATAAAAACCATTTAAAATTGTCTCATTTCCCGGATCTTAATTAACAACCGGTAATTAAATTACATGAAACAAACAAAAATACTGAAAATAAATTGTAGTAATACTGGCGTAAAACTTAGGTGATGCAATGTTTTCACGCCTAAATCAACAAACCGTCGCTCGTGGCGAGAGATTCTGCGTCACTGATAAACTCTGGTGCGTGAACCTGCGTCCCTACACCCCCCCGCAACCATTCTTGCTTTAATCATGCCTAATGCGTTTTGCTGTATAGAGTTACTAGGAGTGTCCGGTATTAGGTGCCGTCCGGCGTTACGGGACTTCCCCCTATAAGATGCTGCATACATTGTTTACATCCGATTTCTTAAAAAAGGTGTTAAATACTTTTTTATTTCATAAACCAAATGACAACAACCAAAATTTTTTACTTTTGAAGAGTACCGTTCGTTATAAAATGTTTAGATTCATACAATATTTATTGTATGTACTGAAATATTTTTCAGTAGAACTGCAGAAGATTAAACATTTATTGAATTTGTTATAAACAAATAAGAGGACGAAAATAATGTCGTGGGGATTAGCAATGTTTGGTCACTTAACTTCAACTAAATTTTTACAATACATAGACAAAAGGGGCTTGTGAGTTGAATTAATGAAAACTAATGAATAATTTGTTACGTAGTAAACAAATTATTATTTTTTATTATCAGAGAAGCTTGTGAAACGAGCAAGACTCGCCGTATCAATTGAGTATTTGCCTTAATATTGATGATTATTATTTGGGAGGAAACGTTACTTGCTTTAATAATAATAATTATAATGTTATTGAAAGCAAATTTTCGATAAATAATGACATGCTATGACATTATTATTCACTGACCAAATGAGATGGCAATGTCTCATTGGCAGTTATGTCATTGATTCTAGATATTTTTGAATGAATCTGAATATCTTATAACTAACGGTATTCTTCGAAAGTCAACAATTTTTGTTGTTGTCATCTTGTTTATGAAATAAAAAAGTATTGAAAACATTTTTTCAAAAAATCGGATGTAAACGATGAATGCCGAATTTTATGAATTTTCATGTATGAAACAATTTCAATTATTATGAAAATAATTGTAGTCTGAAAATTATTTTGTCCACAGACACTTTCATTTACCCTACTGAGCTGCACCGTGCCATAAAGACCTAAGGTGTAAATTTTTTTCTCAAAAACCAGTGGCGAACGAACTCCAATAACTTCAGAACTTGTAGACAACACTTATAACTTCCTGTGACGAAAAAAGAAAAAAAGAAAGCATTTTTTGGGAAACGCGTTTTTCATTTTTATTATTGTTTCATTAAATTTTCGGGAAAAAAATTCTTTTTAATTTTCCCATTTTGAAATGTATCTTAAAACAAGTGAATTCAGACGTCGAAAAGTTAAATCGGTCAAGTAGAACCCCAGATACGTCATTTTAAAAAGAAAAGTTGTTCAAAAACTCAAAGTCCCATATCTCAGCCATTTTTTCGAATTTTCGAAAAATATTTGGTGGGACTTTTTTTACCACTAAGCACTCATATATCCTGATTTACAGCCAAATCTCATTCCGTCACAAAAATTCTCGTGATCAGTTGACGTGGACTCCGCCTACCGTAAAAATGAATTTCCACTAGGAAAGTTTTTTTATATATTGAAATAGCATCTACATTAGGGTGATTAAAAAAAAACACGATTTTTTAATTTTGATGAGTGCAGAACTGAAAAACTTTCCACCTGCTCTGAGGGAAAAAATGCTTTCAAGAAAAAGCAAATCAGTTGATTTTTAGATGGTGCAAAAGGCAATTGTTTAAATAATTTCCTGGGAATGCAGAAAAGTTGGTTCAGAATCAGTTATTTAATAATTATAATTGAAATCCTGCATAAAATTCAACAAATGAACACTTATGTATTATCAGACATTTCCATGATGTTTTCTCCTTCTCTGAATTAAAGAAATGAATTTTTTAATACTAAATTTGTGTGATTTAAACAAAAGAAGACTTTTTTCTTTAAATAAACTACTGGCTAAAATTGAAGAAATAACTGATTCAATCTCATTACTTTAAACCAAGGAAATTATGTGTTGAAGTCAAATAAAAGCTTTTTTTAATGTACTCTTTTTCCACTTACTACTAATAAAATTCTAATAGTGCAACAAGAGAGAGGATAGACACTAAAAATGAGTATAAAATTACTAATCCGATAGTGGGAGAATACTAATTGCTTTGTACAAATATATGAATTTGTTTAGCTCTTTGATATATTATTTTAAAAAAGATTGCAGGAAACGTATGAAATAGAAAAATTCAATAAAAGCACGCGATTGTGTGACTTTTCCAGCTCTGTTGAAACAATGAGAAGGCAACATTGTGAAACGTGTAAAAAGGCTGCATCACCTCCACTAGCATAAGTTCACAAATTATTCCTTCAAAACGGGAAACAAGAATTATTTACACACTGAAAGCATTTCACCTTAATTGAATTCCGTTAAAAAAAGTAAAAGTAAGGTGATATAAAATGCAGTTATAATTTCATAGAAACATTTAAGTCTTTTATACCGTTTTATATAGAAATTAACAATCGACAAAAAATTTCACTAATTCATTAGTAAAGGCAATCACTAAAGAATCATTCAATATTGTTATAAGTTGACTTTCGTAAAATAAACTTGTGATTTTTCGCTTTTCTATGCAAAAATAATACTGTATTATTATTCAAGCAGTAAGTTAAGGTTAAACAATCGACCTTTCCATTGTGACGGTCTAGTAAATTACACTCTTTTTAACTTGAATATAAGATACGTTTGTTTATTTGACCGAAAGATATACAGAGTGACCTGTTCGTAGACAGGGCGCAAGGACTACTGAGGCCCCGAGGGCCTTGTGTAGGCGTCGCAGACTACCCTTAGCTAGAATCTATGAGAGGGGAGAGTGGTGAAGTACAAGTATTACACCCCCTTCGTTAGACTCGTTTTGCTCCTGAAAAACGCAATTTAACGACCTTAGGTGCTACTAACGGCTCACTATTTTCAATTTCATGTGCAGGAGGAGCCTGCGGAACGTAGGTAACAATAGTTGGCGTTGGGGCTGCGTTATTATTTATGTTGTTCGTTGTACAAAATAGGTTGAGACAGACTTTCGGTAGACATTTTTGTACCAGATCGCAGAATCCGCATTTATACATGGAGAATAAGGTTATTATTACTAACGCAACATAACCTAAGTACGTAAGAATTTCTGTGGTGGTTTCAGTCCATGTTCGTGTTCGCCGTTCATTTCTGACTCTATTTAAAACATCATCGATATCATCTAATGTTCTACCTGCTTGCAGTAATTGCTCATTATCAATCTGTTTTTGGATTGGTAGTAGTTTATCGTTGAGTAAATCTAGATCGTTACTGGTATATGGAACAGAAATATTTTTTGTATAATAGATGTGTTTGTTCAGTTCTTTACTTTTTTTCAACTTAACTATGGCACCTTCGGTAGTTAAAATACAATTGCTCTCTGACGATAGAAGTGATGCCTCGTTAATTTTAATATCTTTAATTATTCCTTCGCAGTTAGTTGTCAAGTCGATAGATTTTTCAGGAACTATAATATATCCTTGACTTTCTGCTAAGCTAATAAAAACTAAGTAATCGATTTTGAGAACGGATATTTCACATGTTGATAAATCTAGTGTTTTAATGCTATTACGGATAATTTGGTTTTCGCAACTGTGTGTATCGGCTAACAAGTAAGTTGGATGAGAACGTTGACAGATTTTGATTTTTTCGAGTAGCTTGCACTTGAATATTTCTTTTTCACTAGTAGGGACGTACATGGTTTTTGGATTATTCAAAAAAATGAACTGTTCCTTCGGGACGGGTATAAGGAATTGATTGCCATGTTGCTTCGGTATCGGGATTAAATGTTGGATTTTATATTCGTCAATTTCAAATAGTGGTATGTTAACTGAGTACAATAATTTCCTGTTATTCAAACCAATGCTTATTTCAGATATGTCGATAATATGTTGATAATTTACTTCTTTGAGTGGCAAAGCATACTTTACGTTAAATTTATCCTCAAAATTTTTAAGGGATTCAATGAGCAATGTTGGTGTTAAAATTTGCGGATGTACTATGCCATTTTTACCGTCGTTAATCGAATTTATGACCAGTGTGATATCTTCGTTTAACTCATCTATAAGCAAAGTCATGACTATTATCTGATTTGAAATAAACAAATTTTTTGTGTTATCATTTATTCGAGTGCTCATTTGATTTAACCGCTCGGAGTTTTTTTGGTTATGTACAAAAAGTGATTCACCATCATAAGAGCCAGAATTTAAAATCATTCTTATTACCTGCGTTTGGTTTTGGAGACTGGAAGCTAACTGTTTGTTTTCTAAGTAAAGTTTGTCTAATTCATGATCAACATACGTCAAATCAGATTCTGTCAAAGTCCCGAACAGTGTCTTAGATATGCTACCTATTGCATTAATCAATCCTCTTTTTCTATTATGTGTTCCACCTAACAGCTTATATAAAAGGCTACGCTGAATACCTAGTCGCTTCATCCTACCGCTGATGATACTTAACTCAAATTGTTCAGTGCAATTTAAACACATGTTAATTGTTGATTCATAGTGTCCCATCAGGTTATTAAACCTAGTATTAACATTTTCTACGTCGACCGATACATATAAGTGCCAATTTTCGTGGTATAACCTAGCGTCGCCTAAATCTTCCGCAAAAATAGTGACATTATGGAGTGGAGTCACTACGAGGCAGGAAATGGAGGAGATGAGTGAAAGGATGACCCAGGCAGTCCGCATTCTGAAAACATGAGTTTATTGATAGTATGGTTTCAGACGATTTGCATGAATTATGAGGTATTTATTTTCAAAAAGAATTTCGTAATTAGTTTGGCTGGAACGCCGTACTACTGTTGCTGGACCCAACCATTCTGAGTCTAACTTGTTTCTTTTAGTTTCGTTATGGACAAGTACAAGATCTCCGGCACCGAAAATAGGATTAAAAATGACAATATTCGAATCCTGTAATTTCTTCAATCTCTCCTGTGTCCTCTGGATTGATTCTTTTCCTTTTGCTAGATAGGCTTCATGCCGCTTCTTCCACATATCCAAGAGTTCTTGATGGTTTAAAGAACTGGTGGTGGCAAGAATCGAAGGCAAGTTTGCTATTCTTCCGAAGGTCATCTCGAAAGGTGTTAACCCAGTGCTTTCATGAACTGCTACATTATAAGCCAAACAAGTAAGGTTGAGGTTCAAGTCCCATTCAGTTTGATTATCGGCGATAAAGGTTTTTAACAAATCCTTCACCGTTGCATGGGTTCTCTCTAATGCTCCATTCGCCTGAGGGTGAAAGGTTGTAGTTTTTATGTGTCTAATTCTAAATAGATTTTCAAATTTTTGGACCAATTCTGATACGAAGTTTGCTCCTTGATCAGTCAGAATCTGTTTCGGAGAAGAAAATATGTATATGTAGTGATCCATCAGTTGTGTTATGATTGACTCACTGCTAGTTTCTTTGAGCGGTATTAGAACGAGATACTTTGTTAATACATCTTGGATAGAGAGTATATACTCGTGTCCAGATTGTGTTATAGGCAGTGGTCCAAAAATGTCCATTGCAATTTTATCGTTAGGTGCCACTGGCACATCGGGAATTGCTGCTTCGATTTTCGGCCTAATACGTGTCAATTTCTCTCTTTGACAGATGTCACATTTCTTAATAAAGTCGATGACTTCATTCTCCATATTATCCCAAGAGATAATTTCCCTGAGTCGCTTTATGGTTTTGTTTTCTCCAAAGTGACCTGATCCGATGTTTCCATGTGCTTCAGACAGAAGGTTTTGTTTGTCTTCTCTCGTTAACTCTTTGTTTGGTCGATCACATACAAAGAATGCATGTTCTGGGAATTTTTTATGAAGAAGAAAGTTGAGCATGTCGTGCAACCGCACTTTTTCAGTGTTTATTATTAGAGGGTCTTCCATGTGAAATTTGAAGATTTTCCAGTTCTTGCGGTTTGTGAAATCCTTGATTTTCTTATAAAGCAGTTTAATCCAGTCTTCTTCTTGATAATCAGGGAGTTGGATTCGTAAAAGGGAAAACAGATTCTGTTTGCTCACTTTTATCCAGTTTTTTCCGTTAGCGACAGGTTTTGTCTTAACTTTATTAGGGAATCGATTTCTTTTCCATGCCCTATATTCTTCAGCTACTTCTTTTTCGTCCTTGGGTTCAGCGGATCTAAGCTGCATGGGTTCCACTTCAGCATTTTCGCTGTCCGTTTCAGAAGGTTCGTATTCGGTGCTCATGTCCGGAGCTTCTATTGCATTTCCTTCTTCACCGTCTCCTTCACGTGTTGGATACATACGCGACAATGCATCGGCGGCTGTATTTTCTTTCCCTTTTATATATTCGACTACATATTGGTAACCTTCAAGGCGAAGTCTCCATCTGAGTAGTTTAGACGCTGGATCTTTAATATTGAAGAGCCATTTCAGGGCCTGATGATCTGTTTGGATTATGAACTTTCTTCCTAACAGGTATTGCCTTAATCGTTTGACTGCCCAGACTATAGCAAGCAGTTCCTTTTGTGTTGTGTCGTAATTCATTTCAGGTTTATTGAGTGTCCTAGAAATGTAACAGCAGGGATGACCTTCTTGAGAAAGGATGGCCCCGAGACCTACATTTGAAGTATCTGTTGTTAAAACAAATTGCTTTTTGTAATCAGGGTATCTCAACACTGGCGATGAGCATAAGCAGTTCTTTAGATCTCCGAAGGCTCTCTCGCAAGCTGATGTCCATTGAAAAGGGTGATTTTCTTTTGTAAGGTCAATGAGTGGCTTAGCCCTCGTGGAAAAGTCCTTAATAAATTTTCGATAATACCCGGCGAGTCCCAGAAACGATTTCACCTGTTTTGGATTTATGGGTGTTTTAAAGTCCTTTACCGCTTGAATCTTATTGGGATTCGGTTTTACCCCTTCTGCTGTGATCACGTGACCCAGATATTCCAACTCTGGTCTGAGATACTCACATTTATCAGGCTGCAACTTCAATCCCGTTTGTCGCAGCCTTTCGAAGAGTATGACGAGGTTCTCATTGTGTTCCTTGAGGCTTGATCCGAAAACGACGATGTCGTCAAGGTAAACAAAACAAATGTTTCCTACCAAACCTCTAAGAGCTGTGTCCATCATCCTCTGGAAGGTTGCCGGCGAATTCTTAAGACCGAATGGCAATCTCTCGAATTCGAAATGACCTTGCTGTGTACTGAAGCCTGTATATTTTTTTGATTCTGGATCCATAGGTATCTGATGGAATCCGGAGCTTAAATCAAATGCTGAAAAGAACTTCGCCTTTCCTAAGTGGTCGAGTATATCATCAATTATTGGTAGCGGGTATGCGTCTAGGTCAGTTCTTTCGTTTAGCTTCCTGAAATCAATGACAATGCGCCATTTTTTCTTTCCAGAAGCATCGGCTTTCTTCGGAACGACCCACAATGGTGAGTTGAAAGGTGATTTGGACATAGAGATTACTCGCTTGTTCAGCATCTCTTTCACTTGACGATTAATTTCAGCTTTATGGCACTCTGGTTGGCGATATGAAGGAATGTTAATGGGTCTCTGGTCTTTTAAGATAATTTCGTGTTTTGCTAAATTTGTGCATGGGAGAGGATCTCCTTCTAAGGTAAAAATATCATGATAACTTTGGACAATTTTGTTTATTCCTTCTCGGTGTTCTTCTTCAATATGCGAGAGTCTTGTGTTTGCTCTAAGAAGTTCTAATCTCTTGGCTAATTCCTTTGTCGTAATATAATGTACCCTCTCTTCGCTTTCGGGTTGAACAGATATGTACTTGGGTTGAATTTCCGTGGTTGAAAGCGTTATCATTTGTTCTGTTTGATTAGAAATCGGAATTCGTAATTCATGGTTCTGAATTCTGTAGATTGAGTCTGGAATATGTGGATGATCTGTAATTAGCATATGCCCTTGTTTCTTTTCTACTTGCATGGTGATTATTTTAATCGAGCTTTTTGGTACAAATATCCCGTCATCGTGCAATTCATGTTAAAATTGTCCAATTGTAGATGAGTGTTTGAAAGGCTAAATTTATAACTATACATGAATGGAACCCCGATGATTCCATCTTCGGGTAGTGGAAAATCATTTGGTACAATGACGAACACATGCTCTTTTCCCTGAAATTTTAATTTTGTTATTTCATTTGTTCGGTGTTGGTCATTTCCCATAAAGAACACTTTGCTAGATTTTTCACGTGGATGATTAGAATGAACAAGCTCATCCTTGATTAGGTTAAGTGAGGATCCACTGTCCACTAAAAGTCTTCCCGTTCTGTTTGTACCATGTAAGTTTGCTCTAATTGAGAATAGTCTTCCTGATATTGCGGAGACTCTATCTCTGTTGACAGTTGGTCCTCTTGATAGTCCAGAACGTTTTCTGTGAGTTCTCCCTCCACCTGTAAATTGTGAACACGATTCGGTGGGCGGGACGTTGAGTGTCCTATCGGAAAATTTCGGTCTTTGCTATAGCATTGGGATTCGTTGTGTCCCGATCTTTTACAGATTTTACAAAACATTTGAAGTCTCTGTTGTAAAGGCAGAGAGTGATTTGGAGGGTTGTCAATGCTTGGGTACTTTGAAGCGGACGGGGCATGTTGGAATGCTGACCTAGGTTGAGCAAACGTCGGTTTTGTTAGGGGTTTGTTACCGGGTGGTCTAACATTTGAGTATCTACTGTGATGCTTTTCCCTATACCAAACCTCGGATTCCAGGGCTTCCTGCTGTGCTTCGTTCAGAGTATTCGGTCGCAGAGGACGAACTTGTGCGCCGATTTCATCCTTCAAGTTCATTATGTATTTTTTTATTGCCGATTTCTCCTCTATTTGAATTGCTAAACGTCGCGAGGTTGGGTTCGATTGTTCGTTTTGGACCGCGTAAATGAGTTCATTATAATGTTGTCGGAACCGCATATTATAATTTTGAACGGTTTCCATGCCTGTTTGCTTGACGGATTCAAGTTTTGACCGACTCAACTCAACTGAACTGATTATACCTACATTTTGTCTCAAAGCGGAGAACAACTGATCGTAATCATCTATTGAGCTGAAGCGGATAGCGCGTTTTGCTTGATCTTTAATTTTTTCGGCTATGATGAAATCCAAAAGTAAATCCGGTTGCGAACATCTCAATTTCGCACGTTTAACTGACTTAATAAAGTCCTCGACACCGACATCATCACGTCCTCTCAATTCTTCGACGGTTCTGATGATATCCTTCGCAGGAATGGACGTTGTCGCGGGAATGGATGTTGCCTGTAAACGAGACGCTTGAGAATTCGCGAAATTTCTTTGCCGAGTCGGGGATGGAGAGCTGCTACTAGACTCTCGTCGTTGAACACGATTTATTCGCACGCTTTCCTGAGGATGTTGGGATACTGCTGGTGCGTTTTGCCTGTGATTTTCACCCTGTTCCGTTGGATTATTTTCAAGTGGGGGAAGAGATGAATTTTCTAATTTTTTGGCATCGACATTTTCGCAAGGGGGATCTTTTTGTGAATTACTTGCTTGTGGAGGAAGAGACGAAGTTTCGGGTTTTGATGAATACCCATTTTCGCATGAGGTATTTTTTTCTCTAGTGTTGTGACCAGAGCTCTCATCTTCCGTTAACAACAAATTCCCCTGTTTAGCAATATATTCTATTTCTCGTGCGCGCTGAGCATTTTCACTATTTAAAATTCGTAATGCATCTTGAATTTGCTTTTGAGAAGTTTCCATACTAATCAATTTATCGATGATGAATTTCATGGGGTCATCCATCATTGTGGATACTTCCTGCGAACCGGACCCTAAATCTTCGCTAGACATTTCCCGAGCCGTGAGGAAAGGATTAAAATCGGGATTAAGATTGGCTACAACTCCTTCACTTGTTTCCGATTCTTCCGTCGAGTATTCTACTAAGTTTTTTCTATAAGCTGATAACGCCAGTGTGAGGTTAGTGTTCCTATCGTAAAATTATAAACTTGTTCGTTCGGATCACGACGCAAATTATTTAAAAAAAAAAATATTTTATTGATTTTATAATCTAAACGTAAACGTTTGTTGAAGGAAGAAGCCGCGTATTGCTTCTTACTATTTTCGAATAATTACAATTTTCATCTAACTTACGCAACAAGAGTTTGAGAGACGCTGGCGCAGTTGAGAATCGATGGTAGGCTGGCTGACGTTGGCAGGATCAGGCGGGATGCTGCAGCTCCGTAGGCTGACAGCTGGCCGGAAAATCAGGAAATTCTTTGCCTCCCGCGGTGTCTCCTTTGAAGAGTGACGTCGCGCCTTTCTTAAGAGTCACTAGTACGTTCACTTAATTTGTACTATTAGCGTGATCTCTTTTGGCTAAAGATTAATCGTTTAATGATAATCTTTATATGCCCTGGTAGTTCACTTGCGCTATCTTTAAAAACCTCGTAGGTTTTCACAAATATGGGACTATAATGCCACAATTCACAAAACTTCACTTAAATGAATTAACTGCACAGATTCTTTATTATCCCCGAAGAACGTCGTATCGATCAAAGGGATCGTGGCCAGGATCGCCAAAATTATGTGACGGTCTAGTAAATTACACTCTTTTTAACTTGAATATAAGATACGTTTGTTTATTTGACCGAAAGATATACAGAGTGACCTGTTCGTAGACAGGGCGCAAGGACTACTGAGGCCCCGAGGGCCTTGTGTAGGCGTCGCAGACTACCCTTAGCTAGAATCTATGAGAGGGGAGAGTGGTGAAGTACAAGTATTACACCATAATATGAAATTTTTATTTCAACACTTTTTGGTTTATTCATCATTTTCTCAAAAGGATAAATATATTCAAAATAAGCTGTTAATTTAATGGTGCGTAGGTGAAATCACATTTGTGCATATAAAGCATCTAGAATTATTGATTCGGATACTGAATAAACTTAGAAAAAAGGTTCTTTGATTCTATGCAATTTTTGTTTGATGAAAGAAAAATATTCATTGGCTCTAAGTAAAAGAAAAGTGTTTTTGACTCTAATTTATTTTTTCTATAATTCGCGAAAAAGTGCCAGTTTTTCCACCTGTTTTTGGTGTAAAAAGTGATCGATTTTTGGTCGATGACGTGGCGCATGCGCAGTGCCGACCTTTCCGGGCAACAGTACTCGTGCATCGTGCGCAGCCAACTTCATTCTATTTTCCGACTGTCGTCCCTAACATAAAATCAATTTCCTGAAAAGTCTCGAGTTGTGTATTTTGTATGTACTTTTGTCACTTGGCAAAAGCAAAAAAACACCGTCAGTTTCTCCGAAAATACTGTGCTTGGCTTTTTTCACGAAAAATCGGAAATTTTGAAGCCCTCAACTTGATGGGCCAACTATTCAATTGTGAGAGCCAGCTTATTATTACTGCCATGGTTTTGATAATTGCCATTGTCATTGTTGCGTCAATCGACAAAAAATCGCCTTCTTTTTACACAAAAAACAGGTAAATAAAAACTAGCACTTTTGCACAAATTATAGAAAAAGTATCGTGTCCAACAGATTGAAAAAGCGACGATTTAAAACTCGTGTGATAGCCACCCTCGCTCCGCTCGGGTAGCTAACTTCACACTCGTTTTAAATCTCTCGCTTTTTCAACTTGTAGCACAATATACTATTTTTGATTCAAAGAAATGTTTTTTGTTGAAGAATGAAAATTTTTCTTCGATTTAAAAAGATTTTCTTCAATTTGAGGTTATTGTTCGTTAAACAAAAAACTCAATTTTCTCTAAAACTTCAAATGTAGTAAATGTTTTCAAAAAATCTCTGTGATAGCTATGAATATTTTTTAACCTATTTTCAAATCATACAGTTTTACGCAGTGCGCCCAAGATAAGATATCTCACTTCTTTTATGATACCTGTTCTTGATGATTTCAGTGTCATGCACTTGAAATACTTTTTCATTGGTTCTTTACAATTAAGATTTTTTCTAGAATCGTAAGCGTGAAATATAATAAAAGTTCCTATCTATTTATTGTAAACGTTCTTAATTTGTATTTTTTCAATTCAAAAGAATCCTAATTTTATATTATTTCAAATCTAATTGCTTAATTTAAAATGTATTGCTTCAATTCGGAATTTAAACTGAGTTTTCTTCTTTGAAAAAAAGGGTTTTGGGTTCAGTGTAAGTAATATTACAAACTTATAGAGAACATTTGTACATTTCCTCATGATAAATTTGCACAAAACTTGGGAATTTTTTTGAAAGATGGCTTGCAATGGTACAGTTCAATAATAACTTAATAAATGTCAAAAGCACTTTCATATTTCAGACTTCACACTCGTTTTCTTATATCCCGCTTCTCCCTTTTTTTAAAACAATTCTTTTTCGCCCTGTTTTTCAAGGAAGTTCCCTTTCCCCCTTTTTCTTGTTTTTTTTTTGCTCAAATGTGACCTGAATTAATAGAACCCATTAAGAAAACCCAACTATTTTTGGTTGAAAAATCTACTATGTTATATTTTTGTTTCAGAACTCAGCTTTTTTACTATTTGGTTAAAAATTAATTAATTTTGGTTAAATGTTTGACTATTAGGTTGAAAATTCCTTTCAAAATTCAAATATTTGATCGAAAATTCATGTCTTTTGTTAAAAATTTATATTTTTTGGAAGAAAATTATTCTTGTTGGTTGAAAATTTCTCTTTTCGATTGAAAAATCAATTCTTTGGTTAAAAATTAGTTTTTTTTTTCAAGTTCAAAATTAATGTTTTTAACTGAAAATTTATTTATTTCATTTTTTGTCGAATTTTTTTTTATAGAAATTTAATGCCAACAGCCATACCACGCTGAAAAAACCAGTTCTCGTCAGATCACTGAAGTTAAGCAGCGTTGGGCGCGGTTAGCACTTGGATGGGTGACCATTCGAGAAAACTGAGTGCTGTTGGCACATCGTGGGTGTGGTGAGCCCACACTTGTAGTTATTTACTACAAGTTATCAACCTAGAAACACTACCCGAAGCGGGTAGTGTCACGCCTACCCCGAAAGGGAAATGGCTTAATGGTATACAATCTTCTTGGTTGAAAATTAATATGTTTGGTAGAAAACTTTTCTTTCTAATTCAGAATTGAAATATTCCAGGGGAGACCGGGCGAGATCTGCATACGGGATCAAATGACACACTGCATTTTCTCTTAAAACATTTGATTTTTGTTGCTGCTCTTTTCAGAAATAACAGGAATAATGATTTTCTAATTTCTGGGAAAAAATCAAATAAAGTAGATAAAGTTAACAAAAATGATAAAAATTGCGAAACCTGAATCATGTTATTCTATGATATCATATAACGAAAAGAATTGATTGAAAATAACAGATAAATATTTGTAAACTAAAGTTTTTCGTGAAGTTTATTTCCCGGACTTAAATGTACTAACGCATTTATACACAAGTAATTAATAAAAACCGGTAATATTGAAGTTTTAATGATAATTGTGATTTGGGGCGGAATGGGGCGCGTTCATGGGGTGAGATGAGACGCTCTTGTCATGCTTGTCATAAACTCTTTATGGAGCTGGCAGAAACGTTTTTGTTCGCAAGATTTGAGTCGTTTTTAGTGGAATTTTTGAAAATATATAAATATTTAAAACAGAGTTGAAAAAGTGAAATCTTACAAAAGAAAAACTGACATTCGTGGTTAGAAGATTCTATGACAGCTGTTGTAAAATCGGTTGTATAAAGAAATTCTAGTATCAGAGCACCTGCGATTGGGTTTGTTTATAAATTTTATTTTTTGAGTTGTTTTTTCAGCATATTCAAAACGAAATTTTTATTTATATTGACAATGAAAATTTGCAGAAGGATTCTAAAATTTATATTTAACATCATTTCTTTCAATTTGCCAGAAAAATCCCCATTTTTATGCAGGGAAAAATTATGGTTTTTAGGAGTTAATTTTATAAAAACAGTTTATCAATTATTTTAAAAAAATTTTAGAAATATATTATAAATGAAAAATTGCAAATAAGTGTTAATTCAACTTGAAATTAGAAAAGTGATAATATAAGGGATGATTTTAAAACAATTTTTGTTCATGTTGAAGGATTTTTCAAAATTTTTAGGAAAAATTTGAACCGTTTTGAAAGAAGTTTAGAATTGTTGAAAAAATGTTTTCAAACGTCATGTTTTTTTTGGAGGTGATGGGCCATACTTTCGTATAGTTCATATACTTTTGATTAAAAAAAAAAACGAATTAAAGGCTAAAAAATTATTTTGCTTAAAAAAAGTATTTCTCATTTATTGATAAATAGGCTCTAAATTTTATGAATAAAAAAAATGCTTGAAAATATTATCAGACTTAGAATACGAAAATTTGGAATTTCATCACAATCAGTGGTCTGAATTGAAAACAATTTAAAAATATTATCAAAATTCATTGAATTCATTAACTTTGGAGTAAATTTAGAAAAAAATCAAAAGAATTGAAAAAAAATTGACGAAATTAATACCATTTTTTTAATTGTTCGAATTAAACAATTTTCTGGTGTCGGATATTTTGTAATTTCGGAAATTTTATATTTCGAATATTTTCTTTTTCTGGAATTTTAAAGTTCCGTAAAGTTAATTTTTCCGGATTTTTCAGTCGTTCCATAAAATTAATAATTAACTAATAAAATTAAAAATATTCCTGAAAAAATAAAATATACAAAATATAAAATTCACGAAGTTAAGAAATTGCCGGCAGTTTAAAATTCAAGAATAATAAGATACCTCAAAATTTATAATAATAGCGAATTTAAAATTCCCGATAAAGAAAATCCCGTTAAATTAAAAAAACCAAAAATAATAAATAAAACAAATAAATTTATTTGGTAAACATATTCTTTATTTTACGCTTCAGGAAATTTCAGGGATTTTCAAATATTTTAAGATTTTTTTTCCGCTCTCTATTCGTAGGAATTTTCAATTGATCTCGATGGTTTCGAAGGAATTTCAAAAATTTTCAAGAAATCCTCACATGTTAAAGCTTTTCGCAAATTGCCAGGGATTAAAAATTATAATATTGCAGTTCAATTATTATAACTATTTTAATATTTCAAGTAGGCGAAAATTTGATATATATCTATATATATAACTCTTTTTCAAACCTAAAGAGCCTATTTGAAGAAAATAATAAAGCTTGAGGAAATTTCAAAGATTTTCAAATATTTTAAGACTTTTTTCGCTCTCTATTCGTAGAAATTTTCAATTGATTTCAATGGTTTCCGAAAGTATCTACAAAAATTTCAAAACACTCAATTTTTCCAACGGTCGAAAATGAAGCGCACTTGTAACTTGACTCTCAAGATGTAGTCCTTTGTCCAAAACAAAAAAAAACACTCAGTCTGACTTCAGTGTCTCATGCAGCCAGTCGACTATTCGAATAGGGAAAGAACAAAATATAAAATTTTACAGTTTGATTATTTTTCAATAAACTTGGTTTCTGTATATAAAGATATTCATAAAAGATTTTATAACCGCGTAACCAAAGTGTAATTTGGAAATTGACTGAAAATGGAGCAACCTGCGACCGGCTTTAAAAAGATGAGTTTTTCTTCATTTTATACCAATTTATATTATTTTCTGCTGAAGTAAAATTTT
>CAKNYM010016661.1:0-13792 GCA_932195095.1 Andricus curvator
CAAATTTTACACAAATCTAATACCTTCTCTAGATGAGAATGTAAAAACATTATTTTTTTATGAAGCAGTTCAATTTTCACCCAAAAAATTGAATTTTCTACCAAAAAAAGATAAATTCTTATGGAAATTTTCTGGAATTCCCTTAAATTTGTTGAAATCCTACGTTAAACTCATAAATAAATCATTCGTTTGCACTTTCTCCATTTTTTGCCACAATTCTTTCAATATTTTAACATTCTTTATTTCTATACTGATTTCTTATGTTTTTCTATAATAATTTTCTCTAGAATCGCGAAAAAAATTATAATAAAATATATTATTATTATTATATTTATATATTATATTAAGTTATAAGAAATTCTATACATTAACTTGAGAATTTTTAATTCAAAAAAAGTATTTTCACAAAATGTTTTCATTTTTTATAATGTACAGTAATGTTTAAACAAATAATTGAGTTTTTGAACAAAAACATGAATTTTCAACCAAGAAGATTAATTTTCTACCTACAAAGATGAATTTTCAACTAAATAATCGAATTTTAATCAGAAAAGATTAAACTTCAACCAAAAACAGTTGCATTTCCAACGAAATAATTGAATTTTTTAAAAGAAAGTTCAATTCTTAACAAAAAAGGTGAATTTTAAATCCAAAAGGACGAATTTTCTGTCGAAATAGACGAATGTTCAACAAAACAGTTGAATTTTCATGATTTTTTAACAAAATACTTGAAATTACAAAAATGAATTTCCAACCAGATAGTCTTATTTTGAAACAAAAAATATTAAACTTTAACCAAAAAGAGTTAAATTTTTAACCAAAAAGTTGAATTAAAAAAAAAAATTCAACAAAATAGTTAAATTTGTAACCAAATAGTTCAACTTTTAACCTACAAAAATGAATTCTTAACCAAAACGACGAATTTTCAACACAGAAAATTAATTTTCTACCAAAAAAGACAAATTTTCGACAAAATAAACCAATTTGCAAACAAATAATTTAATTTTCGACTAAAAATGATTAATTTTCGGTAAAAAAATGTCAACTAAATAGCTGAATTTTGAACCAGAGATTAATTTTCAACTAAAATAATGAATTTGCAACCAAAGAATGAATGTTTAATAAAGTAGGTCAAATTTTAACAGAAAAAAAAAAATTTCTACAAAACTGTTGAATTTTCAACCCGAAATTATTAATTTTCTATCAAAGAGGCGAATTTTCACATCAAAAAGACGAATTTTCAACAAATAAAGATTTTTTAGCCAAGACAGGAAAAAATGTCAAAGAAATTGTTGAACATTGAAGCCAAAAGACAGCATTTTCAACCCAAAAATACAAATTTTCAACAAAAAAGTTCATTTTTAACCAACAAATTGCAGTTTTAATCAAAAGAGAGAAAATTTACTCCAACAGAATCAGTTTTCTACCAATAAATGACCAATTTTTGACTTCAAAAGATTAAATTTCAGCAAAAAAAAAATGGGAAAGTTATATTTGCAGGTTAAAAAATAAAATTTTAAATGAAAAAAAGATTTTTCAACAAAATATTTAAATTTTCAATCAAAGAGATCAACCCTCAAACAAACAAATTTTTAACAAAGTGGTTCAAGTTTTACCCAAGTAATTGAATTTTCAATTTAAAAAATATAAATTTTCAGCCAAAAATGAAATAGTTAGGTTTTAGTTTAAAAAATTATTTTTCAACCAAAAAAGGCATTTTTAACCAAAAAGATGAATTTTCTACCAAAAAATATGAATTCTCAACAAATAATGTAATAGTAGATATTTCAAATAAAAAGTATGACTTTTTAATAAAAATGGTTGAATTTGCAACCAAATAATAAAATTCTTCACTGAAATTAATCGTCAGGATGACATTTCAACTAAAATGATGAATATTTAACTGGAACACTCGAATTTTCAACCAAAAAGACGAATTTTTAAAGAAGATTGCATTTTAAATAAAAAGTTTAATTTTCTACCCAAAAATACAATTTTTCAACCAAATACATTAACTTTTAAAGAAAGGTTTGAAGTTTTAATAAAAGAAGACAAAGGACCCCGCACCAAATGTACAGAAAAAAGCCTTATGATAAAAAATTCTAAAAAAAATTTTTTCTTGTATTTTCGAACCTGCAAACTAAAAATTCGAAAAAAAATGTCAGAAAGATGGGCAGTTTTTAGAAAAACACATGTCCAAAGTTTCGATTTTTACATGCATTTTAATGGAAAAATGCTTGTTTTAGCAAAATGTTTTTTTTCCCTCAAAAACGCTATGATAGATTTGATTAAAACTTTTATATTTTGACGATCAGGCGTACCGAATCAAGAGATTCATACCCACGAACTAGAAAGATTAACGATTCTTTGGGTATACAGCATGTTTTTGGGGGTGTTTGTGTACCCTAAACGTCCAAGTAACATATGTAAATCATCATTTCTTAGTAACTAAAATCAATAGAGATTTTTATTCAACTGCTACGGTATGAAACGACTTTCCAATAAGTGGAGTAAGCGTACATAGCAAGAATATGCTTCGACCTAATTTTAGGGGATGTTTTACCATCCCTTAAACAATGAGTCTGAAGTTCCTAACGCATTAATCAATAACGAAAAATAATTTTATTCTTAAATGCATGAAAGCTGCTATTTTATGACAGAAAATAGTCGCGTACAGCCCTAAAAACTTCTTAAAGCACTTTCAACCCCTCATCAGATATAAAACTCACCCAAGCTACCCCTAAATATTTTTAAAATTCAACAAAACCAACCTAATTCAAAAATCCGCCCAGTTTTTGCTGATAATAATTTCAATTGATGCCGAAGAGGCACACATAAAATCTCAACCCTTCAGCACATGTAGAACTCACCCCAGCCACCCCCGAATATTTTAAAAGTTCAATAAAATCACCATAATTTCAAAGTATACAAGGATTTTTCTGAAAATGTTTTCAGTTGATGCCAAAGGGGCAAAAAAATGTTTCAAAACCTCAGCACATAGAACTCACCCCAGTCACCCCTAAATATTTTTAAAATTCAATATAATCATTTTCCATTAAAATACATGTAAAAATTGGAACTTTGATAAGTGCGTATTTGAAAACTGTCCTTTCATCTTACTTTTTTGAATTTATTGAATTTTTAAAATATTTAAAAATATTTAGACTTGGATGAGTTCCACATGTACTTAGGTGTTGAGACTTTTTGTGTGAACTGTTTGCATCAATTGAAAAAATTATCATCAAAATCCTGGCGTATTTTGGAATTGGGCTGTTTATATTGAATTTTAAAAATATTTAGGGGTTACTGGGGTGAGTTCTATATGTGCTGAGGGATTGAGACACTTTTTTGTCCCTTTGGGATCAACTGAAAACATTTTCAGAAAAATCCTTGTGTACTTTGAAATTATGGTGATTTTATTGAACTTTTAAAATATTCGGGGGTGGCTGGGGTGAGTTCTACATCTGCTGAAGGGTTGAGGTTTTATGTGTGCCCCTTTGGCATTAATTGAAATTATTAACAGCAAGAACTGGGCGGATTTTTGAATTAGGTTGGTTTTGTTGAATTTTAAAAATATTTAGGGGTAGCTTGGGTGAGTTTTATATCTGATGAGGGGTTGAAAGTGCTTGAAGAAGTTTTTAGGGTTGTACGCGAATATTTTCTGTCATAAAATAGCAGCTTTCATGCATTTAAAAATAAAATTATTTTTCGTTATTGATTAATGCGTTAGGAACTTCAGACTCATTGTTTAAGGGATGGTAAAACATCCCCTAAAATCAGGTCAAAATATATTCTTGCTATGTACGCTTACTCCACTTATTGGAAAGTCGTATCATACCGTAGCAGTTGAATAAAAATCTCTATTGATTTTAGTTACTAAGAAATGATGATTTACATATGTTACTTGGATGTTTAGGGTACAAAAACACCCCCAAAAACATGCTGTATACCCAAAGAATCGTTAATCTTTCTAGTTCGTGGGTATGAATCTTTTGATTCGGTACGCCTGATCGTCAAAATATAAAAGTTTCAGTGAAATCTATCATAGCGTTTTTGAGAAAAAAAAACATTTTTCTAAAATAAGCATTTTTCCATTAAAATACATGTAAAAATCGAAACTTTGGACAAGTGTTTGTCTAAAAACTGTCCATCTTTCTGACATTTTTCTTTTGAATTTTTAGTTTGCAGGTTCGAAAATACAAGAAAAAATTTTTTTTAGAATTTTTTATCATAAGGCTTTTTTCTGTACATTTGGTGCGGGGTCCTTTTCAACCAAATAGTTAAATTTTGAACTGAAAAAATAATAATTTTCAATCGAAAATGAAATAGTAACATTTTTAGTTACAAAAATTATTTGTAAACCAAACATAAGAGTTTTCAACTAAAACAATGAATCTTTAACTGAAATAGTTCAATTTTCAAACCAAAAAATTAATTTTTACTTTTCAAATAAAATTGTAAATATTTAACTGCAATAGTTGAATTTCAAACTAGAAAGATGAATTTTTAACCAAGAAGATTAATTTCTACCAAAAAAGACGAATTTTCAACTAACAAAGATAATTTTTCAACCAAAAATTGAATAATCAAATTTTTAGTCAAAAATGAATGTTCAACCAAAGACATGAATTTTGAACTAAAATTATGAAATATTCAACTGGATTAATAGTTACATTTTCAGTTGAAAAAAAAAATAATTTTCAACCAAAAAACATCCAAAGAAAAAACAAATTTTCAATGAAACAGCTCATTTTTCAACCAAAGAAATGAATTTTTAATTAAAACGATGGATTTTCAACTAAAAAAAAAATTAATTTTTAACAAAAGAGCTTAACTTTCAACCAAATAATTTTATTTCAAACCTAAAAGATGAATTTTCAACTAAAATAATAAATATTTGACTGGAATACTTGAATTTTTAACCGAAAAGAAGAATTTTTAAACAAAAAGATTAACTTTCAAAGAAAAATAAGATAATTTTTTACCAACAAAAAAATCGATTTTTTAACAAAATACATGAATTTTCATCGGAACAGTTAAATTTTCAATTAAAAAGACAAATTTTTATCCAAATTGTGGAATTCCGAACTTGAAAATTTTAATTTTCAACTCAGAATGGAACAGTTAAATTTTCGTTTAAAGAAATTAATTTTCAACCAAACTGGTGAATTTTAAAATAAAATGATGAATCTTCAACTGAAATAATGAATCTTTAACTGGAATAGTTTAATTTTATGCCAAAAAGATGAATTGTCAACCATAAAGTTTAATTGTCTACAAAAATAGATGAATTTTCCACAAAGTACATACATTTTCAAACAAATAGTTTAATTATTAAATGAAAAATATCAATTTTCAACCAAATAGTTGAATTTTCATCAAAAAAAGATAAATTAATTTTTAACAAAAGTTAAACTTTTAACCCAGTAGTTGAATTTCTAAATAAAAAACGATGAATTCGCAACGAACAATGTAAAAAAAAAATTCTATTATGATTCAGAAATATTTCTTCTTTGAAATTCTACTTCTACTCTGAAAACTGCTTGAAGTACTTTTATTACCTAAAATTTAGAAGAGGGAACTTTCAAATTGTGACGAATTCTGACTTGAAAGAGAGATTTTTAAAAATTCCTTTTTTCTCAATCCGAATTATAATTCCTTTAAAAAATTCCCATTCCATGTAAAACATTCCCTGTTCCAAGTGAAATTATATTTCTTGAATTTTGCTATGATCAGAAGTAAATTCCCGGTTTTTAAATTAAATTCCCGGTCATTTCCCGGGTTTTTCCCGGTCAATAAAATTCCAGGTCATTTCCCGGTTTCCCGGTCAAGTCGCCACCCTGTTAAAGAACTATTCTTTCTTTAAAAGAACAAAAATTCCAGAACAATGACCAAAATTCAAGGACTTTTCCAGGGTTTTCCAGGTAAAAACGAATTCAAGGACTTTTCCAGGTTTTCAAGGATTTCCAGGACACTAGACACCCTGTATAAATACCTGAAATGTGACAGTGCTACCGTCCCAAGCCTCTTCAGAATGACTATTGGATGGCGGTGGCAAAAATCCATTTTCTGCCAGAAATTTTTTCCGAAATCGGGGAGGTAAGGATTCCAATTTGATGTTTTTTGGAATAGTATTGCCTTCCTTCATACCGTGTCTACCCGAAGGAGGTTTCCCCTGAAATCTGTCGGGGTAACCGGGCTCAACACTTCTCGTATCTCGAGTTCGATTCGAGTCGTATTTGTTATTTGATGGTATGTATAAAGGCTCGGAACCCTGTTGAAAAAAAATCATGAGTTTTTAATATTCCAAAAATTAACTTTCGATAAAATAATTCAATTTTCAACCAAAGAGATGAATTTTCAACTAAAATGGATGAATTTTCAACTAAAGTGATTAATCTTCAATTAAAAAATGAATTTTTAACAGAGAAGTTCAACGTTCAACCAAAAAAGACGAATTTTCAACAAAATAGTTAAATTTTTAACAAAAGAGATGAATTTTAAACTAAAATGTTTACCAATAATAGTATATTGTGCTACAAGTTGAAAAAGCGAGAGATTTAAGACGAGTGTGAAGTTAGCTACCCGAGCGGAGCGAGGGTGGCTATCACACGAGTTTTAAATCGTCGCTTTTTCAATGTGTGGGACACGATACTTTTTCTATAATTTGTTAAAAAGTGCTAGTTTTTGTTTACCTGTTTTTTGTGTAAAAAGAAGGCGATTTTTTGTCGATTGACGCAACAATGACAATGGCAATTATCAAAACCATGGCAATAATACGGCAGTAATAATAAGTTGGTTCTCACAATTGAATAGTTGGCCCATAAAGTTGAGGGCTTCAAAACTTCCGATTTTTCGTGAAAAAGACGAAGCACAGTATTTTTGGAGAAACTATGACGGTTTTTTTTTGCTTTTGCCAAGTGACAAAAGTACATACAAAATACACAACTCGAGACTTTTCAGGAAATTGCTTTTAGGTTAGGGACGACAGTCGGAAAATAGAATGAAGTTGGCTGCGCACGATGCACGAGTCCACCCGAGGCAGCACGAACCCACCCGAAATAACATTTACTTTTTCCACTGTGCCTCACTTTTATCACTGTCCATTTACTTTTTCCACTGCATCTGTCCACTTTTGTCACTGTTGCCCGGAAAGGTCGGCACTGCGCATGCGCCACGTCATCGAGCAAAAATCGGTAACTTTTTACACCAAAAACAGGTGGAAAAACTGGAACTTTTTCGCGAATTATAGAAAAAATTAATTTTTAACAAAGTAGATCAACTTTCAATAGAAAATATGAATTCTCAATAAAAAATGTAATAGTTGATACTTCAACCAAAAAAGATTTTAGTTTAAAACAAAAAGCTGTTGAGTTCAACCAAAAAAGAGGAATTTTCAACAAATAAAAGATATATATTTCCAGTAAAAAATATAATCGTTAAATTTGCAGTTGAAAAATTACTGTTCAAAAACCAAAAAAATTAATTTTCAATAAAATAGGTAAATCTTCAACGAAAGAGATAAATTTCAAGAGTTAAATTTCCAACCAACTGGATGAATATTCGTGTAAAATTATAAATAATCATTTTAAAAAAAATTTCAACAAAGGAGATCAACTTTCAACCAAATCGTCAAATTTTCAACTGAAAAAGATTAATTTTCAAGCACGAAGATCAATTGTTTACCAAAGAGATGAATTTTAAACTAAAATGATGAATCTTCAACCAAAAGGATGAATTTTCAACCAAGAAGTATAATTTTTTGTCAAAAAGACGGATCTTTAACAAAATACATTAATCTTCGACAAAAAAAGATCAATTTTAAACCAGATAATTGAATTTTCAGCTAAAAAATATAAATTTCAAACCAAAAATGAAATAGTTCAATTTTATAAAAAAAAGTAATAAATATATAAAATAATAAAAAAAAGAAGAATCTTTAACTAGAATAGTTTAATTTTCAGTTAAAAAAAATTAATTGTTAACCAAAAAAGACGAATTTTCAACACAAGAGTTAACTTTCCAACCAAATGGACGGATATTCTTGTAAAATTATAGATAATCATAAAAAAAATTCAACAAAGAAGTTCAACTTTCAACCAAATCGTCAAATTTGCAACTAAGAAAGATGAATTTTCAACTAAATGAATGAAATGATTTATTTTCAATAAAAAAATGAATTTTCAACAGAGAAGTTCAACGTTCAACCAAAAGAGACGAATTTTCAACAAAATAGTTAAATTTTAAACCAAAGAGATGAATTTTAAACTAAAAATGATTACCAATAAAATTAATTTTTAACAAAGTAGATCAACTTTCAATAAAAAAGATGATTTCTCAATAAAAAATGTAATAGTTGATACTTCAACCAAAAAAGAGGAATTTTCAACAAAACAGCTGTATTTACAAATAAAAAAGATACATTTCCAGTCAAAAATGTAATCGTTAAATTTTCGGTGGAAAAATTACTGTTCAACAAAAAAAAAATTAATTTTCAACAAAATAGGAAAATCTTCAACGAAAGAGTTAAATTTTCAACACAAGAGCTAAATTTCCAACCAAATAGATGAATATTCGTGTAAAATTATAAATTTTCAACTGAAAAAGATTAATTTTCATGCACGAAGAATATTTTTTTACCGAAGAGATGAATTTTAAACTAAAATGATGAATCTTCAACCGAAAAGATGAATTTTCAACCAAGAAGATTAATTTTTTGTCAAAAAGACGGATCTTTAACAAAATACATTAATCTTCGACAAAAAAAAAGATAAATTTTAAACCAGATAATTGAATTTTCAGCTAAAAAATATATATTTCAAACCAAAAATAAAATAGTTCAATTTTATAAAAAAAAAAGTAATAAATATATAAAATAATAAAAAAAAGAAGAATCTTTAACTAGAATAGTTTAATTTTCAGTTAAAAAAATTAATTGTTAACCAAAATAGACGAATTTTCAACACAAGAGTTAAATTTCCAAACAAATGGATGGATATTCATGCAAAATTATAATCATGAAAAAAATTTTAAAAAGGAGTTCAACTTTCAACCAAATCGTCAAATTTGCAACAAAGAAAGAAGAATTTTCAACTAAAATGATTAATCTTCAATAAAAAAATCAATTTTTAACAGAGAAGTTCAAAGTTCAACCAAAAAAGACAAATTTTCAACAAAATAGTTAAATTTGTAACCAAAGAGATGAATTTTAAACTAAAATGTTGACCAATAAAATTAATTTTTAACAAAGCAGATCAACTTTCAATAAAAAAGATGAATTCTCAATAAGAAATTTAATAGTTGATACTTCAACCAAAAAAGATTTTAGTTTAAAATAAAAACTGTTGAGTTCAACCAAAAAAGAGGAATTTTCAACAAAACAGCTGTATTTACAAATAAAAAAGATACATTTCCAGTGAAAAATGTAATCGTTAAATTTTCAGTTGAAAAATTACTGTTTAACAAACAAACAAATTAATTTTCAACAAAATAGGTAAATCTTCAACGAAAGAGATACATTTCAAGAGTTAAATTTGCAACCAACTGGTTGCATTTCCAAATAAAAAGATACATTTACAGTCCAAAATGGACTAGTTAAATTTTCCGTTGAAAAATTGCTGTTTAACAAAACAAAAAAATGAATTTTCAACAAAATAGTTAAATTTTAAACTGAAATGATGAATCTTTAAACCCAAAAAAATAATTTTTAACAAAAAAGTTTGAGTTTGAACCAAGTTGTTGAATTTGCAACCAAAAATATGAATTTTCAACCAAGAAGACTAATTTTTTATCAAAAAGACGGATCTTTAACAAAATACAGTAATCTTCGACTAAAAAAAAAGGAAATTTTAAACCAAAACTGAAATAGTTCAATTTTCAGTTAAAAAATTAATTTTCAACAAAAAAAATGAATTTTCGACAAAATAACTAAATTTTCAACGACAAAAAATTGAATTTTCAACCAAGAAGGTTAATTTCTACCGAAAAATATGAATTTTCAACTAAAAAAGATAATTTTTTACCAAAAATTGAATAGTTAAATTTTTAGTTGAAAAAATTAATGTTTACCCAAAGAGACCAATTTGTAACTAAAATAATGGAATATTCAACTGAAATAGTTACATTTTCTGTAAAAAAAAAAGAATTTTCACGAATTTTTAACAAAGTAGTTCAACTTTCAATAAAAAAAGATGAATTCTCAATAAAAAATGTAATAGTTGATATTTCTACAACAACAAAATGAATTTTTAATAAAGATGTCTTAAAATTTGCAACTAAAAAAGATACATTTTCAAACAAGAAGATTAATTTTCTACCAAAATAGACGAGTTTTAAAAATAATAGTTAAATCTTCAACCAAAGAGATAAACTTTCAACTAAAATGATAAATCTTTTTTTTTTTAATTAATTTTTAACAGAGGAATTCAAATTTGAACTAACTAGTTAACTTTTTATCAAAAAAAGAAAATATTTCCAAAAAAATTTAATAGTTGATATTTCTATCAAAGAAGATTTTAATTTTAAATCAGAAGCAGTAACATTTAACCAAAAATGGAGAAGTTAAATTTCAAAAAAATATTAATTTTTTACAAATAAAACGAACTTGCGACAAAATAATTCAATTTTTAACCAAAGAGAGGAATTTTCAACTAATATTATGAATCTTTAACTAGAATAGTTAAATTCTCAGTTACAAAAACAAATAATTTTTAACCAAGATTTTAATTTTAATTAAAAAACAGTTATATTCAATAAAAAAAGACGAATTTTCAACAAAACGACTCTATTTCCAAATAAAAAAGATACATTTCCAATCAAAAATGGAATAGTTAAATTTTAAACTTAAATGATGAATCTTCAACCCAAAAAAATTAATTTTTAGCAACAGATCGAGTTTAAACCCAGTAGACGAATTTTCAACAAAAAAGATGAATTTTCAACCAAGAAGATTAATTTTTTATCAAAAAGACGGAACTTTAACAAAATATATTAATTTTAAACTAAACAAAAATTTTTGACCACAAAACTGAAATAGTTCAATTTTCAGTTAAATTTTAGCAACAAAAATGAATTTTCAACCGAAAAAAAATGGAATTTGCAACCAAAAAGATTAATTTCTAACAAAAAATACAAATTTTCAAATAAAAAATATCATTTTTTAACCAAGAATCGAATAGTTACATTTTTAGTTGAAGAAATTAATGTTTAACTAAAGAGACGAATTTTTAACTACAATATTGGAATATTAAACTGAAATAATTAAATTTTCTGTGAAAAAAATGAATTTTCACTCAAAGAATAAACGCATTTTTAACAAAATAGCTCATTTTTCAACGAAGGAGTTGAATTTTCACCTAAAATTATGAATCTTTAACCAATAAAACGAATTTGTAACAACGTAGTTACATTTTTAACTAAAGAGATTAATTTTAAACTAAAGTCATGAATCTTCAACCAAAATAAAAATAAATTTTTTATTCAATTTTCAACCAAAAAGAGGAATTTTCAACCAAGAAGATTAATTTTTTATAACTAAAACGAATCTTTAACAAAATACATTAAACTTTTACGAATAAAAAATAAATTTTAAACCAGATAGTTGAATGTTCAGCTAAAAAATATAAATTTTAAACCAAAAATGAAATAGTTAAATTTTCAGTTAAAAAATTAATGTTCATCCAAAAAATGAATTTTCTACAAAATAGTTAAATTTTTAACTTAAGAGATGAATGTTCAACCAAAGAGATGAATTTTCAACCAAAAAGATTAACTTTCAACCAAGAAGATTAATTTCTACCAAAACATAAGAACTTTCAACCAAAAAAAATTAATTTTTAATTGAAAAAATTAATGTTCAAACAAAGATATGAATTTTTAACTAAAATTATGAATATTTAACCAATAAACCGAATTTTTAACAAAGTAGTTCAACTTACAATAAAAAAGATGAATTCTCAATAATAAATGTAATAGTTGATACTTAAAAAAAAAAAAATGAATTTTTAATAAAGATGTTCTACTTTTAATCATGTCGTTAAATTTGCTACTAAGAAAGATTAATTTTCTACTAGAACAGATGTGTTTTCAAAGAAAAAAATAGTTAAAAACACGAATTTTCAACCAAATTATTTCCAACTAAAAAGATTCATTTTCAATCAAAAAGGAAATAGTTAAATTTTTAGATAAAAATCAATTTTTAATAAAAAAAAATGAATTTTCAACAAAATAGTTGAATTTTCAACCGAAGAGATGAATTTTGAACTGAAATTATGAATATTTTACTAAAATAGTTAAAGATGAAGTTGAAAAATTAATTGTTAACCCAAAGAAAAACGAATTTTCAACACCAGAATTAAATTTTCAACCAAATGGATGACTATTCAAGTAAAATTATAAATATCGAACCAAAAAAAATGTTTAACAAAGGAGTTCAACTTTGAACAAGTTAAATTTTTAACAAAAAAAAAGAAAATAGTTTAAAAAAATGTAATAGTTGATATTTTTAACGAATATTTGCGAATATTTGCTAATAAAAAAGATGAATTTTGAAACAAGAAGATTAATTTTCTACCAAAAAACGAGTTTTCAACAAAATACACGAATTTTCAATAGTTAAATCTTCAACCAAAGAGATGAATTTTTAACAAAAAAGGCGAATTTTCAACTGAATAATTGTATTTTCAACTAAAAACAATATATTAAAAAAAAATTGACAGTTAAATTTTCAACAAAAAAATTAAATTTTCAACTAAAAGAGATTAATTTTCAACCTTGAAGATTAATTTCTACCAAAAAAGACGAATTTTCAACCAGAAATGGAATAGTTTAATTTTTAGTTTAAAAAATTAATGTTCAATCAAAGAGATGAATTTTTAATTAAAATAACGGAATATTCGACTGAAATAGTTGAATTTTCTGTAAAAAAAATTCATTTTCAGCCAAATAAAAAACGCATTTTCAACAAAATGGCTCATTTTTCAACAAAAGAGATTAATTTTCAACTAAAATGATGAATCTTTAACTAACAAAATAAATTTTTAACAAATTAGTTCACCTTTCAATAAAAAAAGATGAATTCTCAATAAAATATGTAAAGTTTATATTTCAACCAATAAAAATTGTAGTTTTAAATAAAAAACTGTTGAATTCAACCAAAAAAGTGGATTTTTCAACAAAATAGCTATATTTTAACTACAAAATTTTTTAAAATAAAATGATGGAATATTCAACTGAAATAGTTTAATTTTCTGTAAAAAAAAATAATTTTCAGTCAAAGAATAATCACATTTTGAACAAAATAACAACTATCATTACCAAAAATTAAATAAATCACTTATTGATTTAATTTAATTAATTAATTCAGCCTAATTAATTTAATATGAGTCATTATTAATTAAATAATTGATAAATTACCTGTCTAACTTCACGAGAATTATCCCTCCGATTACCATAATTTTTTCCATGTGGCGAATCGGGTCTCCAGCGATCATCGTTCTCATTAGGATTTCGACTTCGACGATTCCCCGAGTACCTTTTGTTGTGCTCGTCTCTCCGATTACCAGATTCGATCTGATTTCCACCTCCTGGTCTCCGATGAGGTTCACTCTGATAACTGCGATTAGATCGAACATCCCAATCCCTGTGATCATCCCTTTCTCGTTCTTTTTCCCAATTCTGATAAACAGGCGATCTGGGAACAAATTACAAATAATATCAAAATGATAGTACAATTTTCAACCAAAAAAATGAATTTACAAGCATGAAGATGAATTTTCTAAGAAAAAAGACGAAT
>CAKNYM010016662.1:0-11213 GCA_932195095.1 Andricus curvator
GGTAACATATTTTTTATTACCGGGTATAATCCATTTTTCTCAGTGTATAGGTAGTCTAATCACTAGCGACGGAAAAATAGATGAGGAGTTAGATAGGCGCATAAATAAGGGTAAGCAAGTTATCGGCAGAGCAGGGTCCATCCTCACAAATAAAAATATATCAAAAAAAGCTAAAATGGCCATACATAATTCTATATTCGTACCCACTGTACTATACGGTAGCGAAACATGGACATGTCAAGAAAAGGACAGGAGTAAAATTAACGCGATCGGCATGAGACCTCTGCGCATAATATGCGGGAAAACACTGATGGATAAAGTCCGAAACGAGACAATCCTCAAAGAATGTGGTGCAAAAGAGACAATAGTTGACACATGGGAAAGAAATCAGTTAAGATGGTTCGGTCATCTTGAAAGAATGAAAGATGAGCGACTGACCAAACAAGTGTACAAAGGTAAAGTAAATGGCAGAATGCCTAGAGGTAGACCGCCGAAAGAATGGTTAGAATCGGTAAATGAGACATTAATCCGAAGAGACGTAAGAAGCCATAGAAACACAAGAGCTTGCATGGAAAAATGCATGGACGTGAAGGAAGCTAGAGTAGTATGCCAGGACAGAAAAGTGTGGCGACAAAAAGTTTGTAAACAAAGTGACAATAGAATGAATGAAGCCTGAAACAAAGACCTTGGATTCTAATGGGCCCAAGTGGGGAACCATTCATAACAATTTTGTGAGGCTCTGCACTTGGGGTGATCGCTAGAGGGATTGATCAGCAACCTGGGTCGGAGCAGTGTTGCGGAATAAACGTGTCATTTGAATAAATGACACGAGAATTCCAGATCAATCTAAAACATATATACCTAACACCTATATACCTATCTACCTTATACCTATATACCTACCTACTTTACACCTATATACCTATCTAACTTATACCTATATACTCTATACCAATACACCCATATACACAATACTATTTCCCAACCGAGCAAGTCACGACTACCCCGAAAGGGAAATGGCTTAATGGTATGATAATCATAATATGGATTCGTAACTTTTGATACTAACTTTCGTTGGATGCGCCCAGTTGTGGAGGGAAACCCCTCGCCCCGCCAGGGTTTCATCTCAGTCTCCACCGGGGCTACGCTACTGGATCCCGTTGCAAATTTGGACGACTATTATCCAACATTATTTTGTATGGGATTCAGTCGAGTTTCCATGCATTTTTCATAAAAAATAGTATGTGATACGCGTGGGGACAGGGACTTGGCTTTCGTGGAATGTTTTCAGCACAATTGCAAAGTTCCTGTTTCCCCGCTTGTATCGCAATGTACTATTGTTTAATGTTCATTTTTCATTTTTGGTACTTTTAAACATGGTGGCTTTTTTTGGAAGTTGCAAAAAACAGGGCCGGCGAAAGCCCTATGTACGGTGGGTAGTACCACTACCCACTTGAAATTTCGGAAAGACCTTCCCCTCCTCCTGCTCACCCCCGCGGCCAGCAAAACTACCCACCTGGGCTCAACACGTTTCGCCGACCCTGGCAAAAAATATTTGAGCTAGACACTTAGAAAATTTTTTGGTCTAGATGGGCTAGCCATCACTCGATTAGGGCCCGAAAAGACTGACTAGAAGATGAGGAAAAAAATTAATTTTTGTTAATGTTCATTTTTCGCCTTTATTACTTTTAAACATCCTGGTTATTTTTATAGAAATGTGCGAAAAGATAGTTGGGTTTGATACTTATGAAATTTGTTGGTCAGGACGGGCTAGCCAGCACCCGATTAGGGTCCGAAATGACCGTCTATATGAGACGGTTTAGACAATTCCCTAATTGGACGAAACTCTGCCCCGATAATTTTCTACACGGGAAAATGACGATATCTCGAGAAACAGAAGAGTCTCCAGGATTTTTTTTAATGAAAGGTTGTTTCATATGGAATCTCTTCATCCATATTCAAAAAAGTTAAAATTTGGATATTTCATAGGAAATTGAATGAAAAAGTTTTTTGGAATTTTTTCAGGCAAAATTTCAAATTTTTTTTATTAATTCATAAAATTTATAATTATGTTAATCTCTAATCCGTCCAAGTTTTATGAAAATCCAATCATCCGTTCCAGAAATATCAATAATTCAACAAAATCCAACCCAAAAATTAAATATAGCGTAACATGCATAATTTTGAAAATTTTCAAAAATTCTTGAAGCATAAACTGTACAGTTGTACTACAGTACTATAGTTGCATCAAGTTTCATTAAAATCAAACGACCACTTGCACATTCTGATATTCTTGTCTTGCACTTGCCCGCATTAACATTAATAAACACACACACCCACACACAGGCACACATACACACAAATATATATATATATATATATATATATTAAAAATAATAATATTAAGAAATTGGTACTAATCCCAATGAAAAGCCCTAAAAGAATATCAAACCAATGTTTAGTAAAAGACTAAAAGGCATGTCCATCGAAAAATAACGCCTATTTGTACTAAACTTTCGGTACAAATAGTCCCTCTCCCAGGTCCTGCTATTCGTACCAAAATTTTGGTGCAGTTCGTAGCCACGGCCTTAGTAAAAGATAATGTATTTCTATTAGCAACGAAATAAAACGAAAGTTTCGTTCCGATCCCTGCAAAGATTTTCTCCATTAATATTGTAAATATTGATAACATACACCATTTTTACATTCTCATCCCAATGAAAAGGTATTGGTTTTATGTGAAAAATGAGCCAAACAACACACGATATGAAAAAAAAGTAAAGAGAAGAAAAGCGTTGCTTTTTGTAAACCTTACAAGATTATCATAACAACTTTTTTAATTTTCTTAAAAAATCGAAAATTCAAATTTAAAAAAAAACGATGAAAATGTTTAAACATTTCTTTTACATTTCAATAACATCATATTATGTAGACCTACCTCATCTGCTCTAATCAACTAAAAAATTGAGTAGATACTTTTTATTATTTAACCCGATATTTGCTTGATTTCGCCAAATATTTTGTCGCATTAACCAAGTGTTCTGGTTGAATCCACCAAATCATTTATACTTGGTTAAACCAACCAAAACTCTAGAGGATTTCAACCAAACTTCATATTATTCATAATTTTTCTTGGGTCAACGAAATATTTTATTGTCCATAGAATAACCACATATGCTATAACGGATGAACGTTGAACCAATCACAAATTTCTTGGTACAACTAAACATTTTTCCGAATGTGTAGTTTTTCGGCAGTAATTTATAGCTAATGCATTATCTCTATTTTATTATGAGAATTAGGCTAAAAAAATAAAAATTAATAATAAATAATTCAACCTACTTTATCATTTTTGGTGAGTTCTATGTAGATGGAATAGATTATGACTAATATAGAGCTCTCTTAAATTAACATCAAAACTTACGGAAGTTTCAATTTCTGGCGCGTGTCGCCCTCATTTAAGAGGTCTAATTATATTTATAATTGATATGCTAAAGTGCTAAACAGATGTACCATTTTTCTTCACTTTCTTTCACTTGCATATATCATCCTTTACGTTTCCCTTTCCCCCGTCAATTCCCCTTCTAATAATTGGCAGCACCTGGAACTTGCTTGCATGGGCTAAGACCACAAGAGGTAGGGCCAGACCACGTTCATTTCTTAATACACTAATGTCTTGAATTATATTATCAAATAGCGTGTAGCAGCGTGACAAGGTACAAATGAGTTCACGGTTGCATTACACTGCCCTCCAACGACCACCACGTCGCGTCACTTCGAATCGCTTTACGTAACGGATTTAACAAGAAAACCACACCCCCATGATGACTACTCACTAGCTGACTAGCACCCCCCTTATGCTATATACAAGCTGCGGCTTCTCAAACCAACTACTTAGCGAATTTAACAGTCGAACGCTTCAAAAAGCGTGTCATTTGTCCAATGACTTCATTTCAATTTAGGGACCATTTTTAAAGCAGCTGAACTAAAGAATTAGGATTTTTTCACAGGTCCGATATATATATCTTTTTTTCAATGCTTAAATTGCATTATAGATTCAAAAGAGGATACTTTGATGAAAACCGAGGGAGTCAAATATATCAGTAGATGAGCAGGGGCGCTTCTGGACATAGATTCCTGTTACCGATATGTTACCGACATGGTTCTGTTCCATGCTAAAAAAACGTGGTTCATGTTAAATTTCGAAGGTTCGAGATTGATATTGCTGGTATATAAATTGATAAATTACTGATGACGTAATATCCGCTTTTACATTTCAAAGGATGTGATAATTACAATGGAATGCTCTTTTTCAAATTTGAGATCATTTTTCTGAGAAGCGAGTTTAATTTTTTAATAACAAATTCCTTAGCGGCTCACTCTTTGATACTGGGCGACAAACAAATTGTTAACATTATATAGAGGAGAGTACCCGAATATGAGATACTCTCGTAATATGAGATGGCGGGGTTTTAGCTAAACTAAGAGGTGCATTCTGTTGGTTCTATCACTAACTTGTAGCCCTTGAAGAAAAAGTAATTTCGTGGTAAAGTCAATTTTTTATACTGCTTCTAAAGATTATGAGCGAACTTTTTGCGAAATCGGTGATGGTCGAGTTCTTGGATGGTTAGACTTTAAACCCTATATTTATTATCTATTAAATAAGTATTTAGCAGTAAAGTCGGCCTGGAGGGATAGGGATTGAATAACTAAGTAGGAAAATATAGACAGTGTTCAAGTTTTTCATTGTACAGGTTAGGCGTAGTAAGTGAGTAGTTGCACGGTGTAGTTCTCATAATATGAGATACCTGTGGTACAATGCATCTCCTGCTCCAGCTGGGCACACTCTGGTTGTGCGGGGGAAACTGGTTACAAATGGGTTTGTGACTACTGTAAAAACTGAATATATCTGAATAACAGTGAGTTTATATTTCGGAAACATAGAATAAAGTTTTTCATCAAAAATAATACTTTATTTAGCATTTTATTAGCGATTATGAGAATAGTTTGACGAGTTTGGAAAAAGCACTTTTTTTACATTTTTTGGATTTTTAGCAAAACTAAAAATTTGATTAAATTTTTAATTTCAGGACCTTATCGTAAACTAAATTCCCTTTAAAATGACCTACATTAATTTCAAATTCAGTCCATAGAATTCCGGCAATCACACCAAACAGAGTTGGTATCTCATATTTGGGTACTCTCCTCTATTTTTCATAGAATTGGGCAACAAACTTTAATAAATACATTCAAGAAGTATATAGTATGTCACTCATCTGACGTGATCTCTTTGATATTTTTAATAACAAATCCTTAGGCGGTATTGCCTTTAATGTTACCAACAAACGAATGGCTTAAACATTTTATAACTGCACCATAAGGATGGGAGCTTGACTTTGATTTTTTAAATAACAAGTAATTGGCATATTAGATAAAACTTGGCTTTGATTATCTGAGTAAGCTTACTTTTTATCTGCTTAGGCATCCATGGTATTTTATAACACGATGTGTAACACAGGTATGTTGTTTTGTCACTTGTTTTTAAATTTCGAGCGACATTTTTCCAAGAATGACGTCCGGCCCGGCGATAGAACGCCTCTTTCTTTGATATTATAAAGTTACGCTGTATAATCATTTTTAGAAATAGTTCTTAGAATTTGTTGAGGTGGCGTACTGTTTGTCTGCGATTGTTAACCATGAGATTGATTTTTTTCAGTTGACTACCTTACAAAGATTGAGAAAATTCTGCAGCTGTAGTGGTTCGTGTCCGTGCTAATTTTATAGAATATTTTTTGATGGCGTCATCAAATGATACTGCTCAATTGTGAGAAATGAATTTTACGTGTGTCTATAGACACGTCGATTATAACGTAGAACCTTCTAATAAAGGATTATTAAAATTAAAAAAAAAGAAATATTCAAAATTTGATTGAATAGTATAGGTATATGAAAGGTACCTAAATAAATAAACCATTTCTTATGGTAGGTCATATATTCAGGATCTTAAATACTGTATCCCCGTGTCGAGTTTCGAGCGTGAACGTAAGATAAGAGACGTGATTGAGAGCTCTTTTATTTAATGCTAAAGCATTATTAGAGTTTGTGTTCTAAAAATCTACGTAACTATCTAGAACATAATAATATCTACACTGTTAAAAATTTCCGCTCGAAACTTCCAACAAATGTATTGAAAGTTTATTTCCGAAACGTAAGGTAACGCTACAATACAAAATGTTGTAGTTCCCAAATGCTGGTACTGCAATGGTACCTCACATGTATTGGAATTTACAATACATTTCCAGTAGCCAGTAACACTTCTGTATCATATTGGCGGCTGGATATCTCGACACCTGTTGAACCGAAAAATTGAAGAAAAAAAAACCTAAATCATTTCTCAGGACATTCATGGAATTCACGTAATTAATTGAATTCTCGAAATTTATGGAATTCAAGGTATTCATGGAATTCAAGAAATTTATTGAATTAACAGAAATCATGGAATTCACGGAATTCATGGCATTAACAGAACTCATGGAATTCACGAAATTCATGGAATTCAAGGAATTCATGGGATTCAAGGAATTCATCGAATTCACGGAATTCACAGAACTCACGGAATTCAAGGATTTCACGAAATTCACATGCCAACAGCCATACCAAGCTGAAAAAACCAGTTCTCGTTAGATCACTGAAGTTAAGCAGCGTTGGGCGCGGTTAGTACTTGGATGGGTGACCATTCGAGAAAACTGAGTGCTGTTGGCACATCATGGGTGTGGTGAGCCCACACTTGTAGTTATTTACTACAAGAAACTATCCACCTAGAAACACTACCCGAATCGGGTAGTGTCACGCCTACCGTGAAAGGGAAATGGCTTAATGGTATACACATGAATTTTGTGAATTCCATGAATTCTGTGAGTTCCATAAATTTAGTGAATTCCGCGAATTGCGTGAATTCCATAAATTTTGTGAATTACGTGAATTCCATTAATTTCGCGAATTCCATGAATTCCATAAATTTCGTGAATTCCTTTAGCTTAATGAATTCCATGAATTCCGTGAATTCCTTGTGGACAATTTTCGATTTATACACGCTACAATACATGTATTGGAATGCTCGACGGTGCTTCACGATTTACAGCACTTACAATACATGTATTGCAAGTTCGTCATTCCAATACCGTGTTTGCAATTTTACCTTACGCTTGTATTGTAGAAGTGTTGGAGAATTCCAAACATTTTTAACAGTGTAGACCAATTTAGCCGTATTGATTTTAGAGATCTTGATGCATTATAATTCAATTGTTGAAATATTATTGCTCAGGACTCACGCACATTAAATTTCATGTACAGTGTACATTGAAATTAGTGATGCATGTCGATAATTTTTGGACAAAATCGAGATTTGTTTAAAACATAGTTAGATGGAACTGAAATGTAATTGAGATCAAGAATTTGCAATGAAAAAAGTCGATCGAGACGAGACGATCATCTCGACTGAGTGATCGTTTGTTTCGATGTGATGAGTATAGTGTTCAAGGTTTTAATTTAATCTGACGAGATTTTTAAAAAAAATTTAAATGATTGACATGCATCACTAATTGAAATTCAAAGACGATAATTTTAAAGTATGCTCGTCTTACCTTCAATACTAATAATTAATTTCAGTTGTAAAAATGGTATAATTCACCTAGGATTTCCTTTTGATCAAGTATTTTCACTTTGCAGGTGAAATATTTATCCTGAAATCTCTTTAAAGGTCTAAAATTAAATACATATGAAGTAACTTATACACTGTTGAAAATGTTTGGAATTCTCCAACAATTCTACAACAATTCTACAATACAAGCGTAAGGTAAAACTGCAAACACGGTATTGGAATTACGAAATTGCAATACATATATTGTAAGTGTTGCAAATCGTGAAATCACCGCCGAGCATTCCAATACATGTATTGTAGCGTATATGAGACCTAAATTCTGCACAAGGAATTCACGGGATTAATAGAATTCTCGGAATTCGCGGAATTTAAGGAATTCACAAAATTGATGGAATTCGCGGAATTCATGGAATTAATAGAATTCAAGGAATTCGCGGAATTAATGGATTTGAGGAAATTTACGATATTTACGGAATTCACGGAATTCATGGAATTCATGGCTTTCAAAGAATTTATGGAATTCACTGAATTTATGAAATTCACGGAATTCATGGAATTCAATGAATTCTCGGAATTCGCGGAATACATGGAATTTCAGGAACTTACCAAATTTATGAATAACGGAATTTATCAATTCCGCGAATTCCATGAATTCCGTGAAATCCTTGAATTACGTGAGTTCTTTGAATTCCATGAATTTCTTGAATTTCATAATTTTCGAGAATTCCGTTAATTCCGGGAATTCTATAAATTTTTTGAATTCCGTGAATTCCTTGAATTTCATGAATACGCGCGATATATTCTATATATTAAGCAAAAGTTTGGCTCGGTTGGAAAATTTATTTTTCTCTACACATACATGCAAAACCCTCGTTTGCCCACCCTTTACAGAAATCGAAAATGGCCGATTCCGCACTGTGCGCGAAAGCAATGAGCAAAATCCCCAACATAGATGACCAAAACGTTGTCACCGGTTAGCAAAATGGTCTCCACGGTTACCAAAACATTTTGGCCACCGGTTGCCATCTAGCGTCGTAAACGGCTACTATGCGAACATCATTTTGGGTGAGGTTGGGTTTATTTCGTTCGTGACAGTTTGTTTTCGTTCATTGTCTTTCAAGTAATTCGTTGCATGAAGAGATTAAAGAGTTTATTACAAGCTAAGGTGCAAACGGCAGAAAAATCATAGAAATGGATTTCGCTGACGAAGACTGCGACGACTTATGTTTTCTTTTATTTGCAGGAAAGATAAACATTTTGGGAGATATATTTTTGTCTTGCGGGGGCTCCGCCGCCGAACCCCGCGGGGAATTCGCCCCAGGCCCCTCCTCCCCCCCACACTTTTCTTCAAGTCTCCATATCTCGGGTTTTGCATGGTATTCTATAAAGAAAAATAGTGTTCGATACTATTTTTTTACGTGAAAAAAGTGGCCTGAGAAATGATTAACTTTTTTTTTTAATTTTTCGGTTCAACAAGTGTATCCAGCCGCAAATATGATACAGAAGTATTAATGGCTACTGGACTTGTATTGTAAAATTACAATACATGTAAGGTACCATACCAATACCAGCATTTGGAAACTACAACATTATGTATTGTAGCGTTACCTTACGTTTCGGAAATAAACTTCCAGTAAATTTATTGGAAGTTTCCAACATAAATTTTTAACAGTAGATTAGGTCGAGATTTTGAATTCTATCTATATTATTTTGTAGAATTTATAATTTGAAATATCTGTGGATTATAATATGGTAAAAACTACACAATTTATGTATGAAAGTAAACTAAAAACACTACTTTAACATATAAGTATAGATTTTTAAATTAAGATTGAAAAGAATTTTATTTTATCAACGAATAATTTATGCAAAATAAGCAGGAAATATTCATAATTAAAAAATAAAATTCCAAAACAAGCTCACTTTTCGGCTCATTAGAGACAAGAATAAAATTAATGGAAAAAAGAGGGAGAAAAAGGGAAAAAGTCAACCAAAAAACCAACCTCTCACTTTTTCCTTAGAATAAAGTGGATTTTCATAAATAAATTTCTATTTACAAATGCATGAAAATCACTTTAAGTTACCAGTACATGGAATTTGAGTGAAGTTTGTAATTTAAAAGTGCTTACATTTTCAAGAATTTTTTAGCAGTAGTGCAACGTTTTTATTTTGATCATCTTTAAGCGATACCACTCTGGAAACACCAGTTCTCGTAAGATCACTGAAGTTAAGCATTGTTGGGCGCGGTTAGTACTTGGATGGGTGACCATCCAGGAATACTGCATTGCTGTTGGCCCGTCGTGGGTGTGGTGGGCCCACATTGGTAGTAAATATCCACCTAAGAAACACTACCCGAATTCGGGTAGTGAGGCAATGAACTTTCGAGTTCAAACTGCTAATCAATTTTTTTTTAAATGTTTTTTTTAAGCATATGCACAGATTTGAAGAAAGCATGAGAGATTCAGTATTTTGAATTATCACTGGTGAACCAGTGATTTTTTCACTTTGGACGAACCAGTAAGAGATTCAACTAAAATAGTGCTACTGATTCTACCAGTTACGCCAAATGATAGATTGAACCAGTGATATAGCGCTCCACGCGGGCAAGACATGAACCTCCAGTCGTCTGGTACGCGCGCGTCGTCGGTCAGGTCTTTGGCATTTCTCGAGTGAAAACGAATCTTATTGATAGATAAACGTTTATTTTTTAGCCTGCTGGCCTTAAAAAATTGACTTGCTTACACTTCCATTTTTTTACAGAATTTTCTTACAACTAACCCTTAAAACTAACATCCTTCCACACCTTATATCTAACGCCGCTCGCTCTTATCTCATTGCCTTCCTCGCTTCGCCTCGCCTCGCTCGCATGTCCCTATTTTCTTGCTTGCCTCGCATTACCAAACTCTGCCTCCGCGACTAATACCTAATACTTATCTACTATTTACAATATTTACAATTACTTATATTTACTTCCTCCTCTATTTACAATCTTTCCTTCTCCATTCCTCTTCCTCCTTCCTTCTCTTCTTCTCCATCTTTCCCAATACTCCCTTCACCCATGCTACTGCCCTTTTGTCCCCCCTTTCATGCATCAATACCTCCATGCTTATCCCACTCCTTTCCACCTCCACGCACTCCTCCAACCAGTGCTCCACTCTTGCCTCCCCCTTCCCACATAGTTCACACATCCTCTTTTCCCTAGCGAGCCAAAACCTATTGAAACCCTCCATGCACCCACATCTCATCCTCGCTATAAGCTCCTGACTTCCTTTCTCTCCTTTCTCACACAAATATTGCGCTCTCGCCCTTGGCATAATCCACACATAGTTCCCATTAAACCTTGTCTCTCTTATTCTCTCTTCCCCTGCTGTCTTCTCTCTCTCCATGCTGTTTTTCTTAACCAACTCATATACCTTCCTTCCTTCCTCATGCATCCTTCTCAATTCATCCATATGCAGTCGAATCTTATTGTGTACAAGTGTTTGTTTTATAAATATTTGGTGCCTGTGAGGTTTTTAAAATTTAATTTTACAACTCTTACCACAAAAGTGCG
>CAKNYM010016663.1:0-20748 GCA_932195095.1 Andricus curvator
AAAGCTAAAATGGCCATACATAATTCTATATTCGTACCGACTGTACTATACGGTAGCGAGACATGGACCTGTCAAGAAAAGGACAGGAGTAAAATTAACGCGATCGGCATGAAACCTCTGCGCATAATATGCGGGAAAACACTGATGGACAAAGTCCGAAACGAGACCATCCTCAAAGAATGTGGTGCAAAAGAGACAATAGTTGACACATGGGAAAGAAATCAGTTAAGATGGTTCGGACATCTTGAAAGAATGAAAGATGAACGACTGACCAAACAAGTGTATAAAGGTAAAGTAAATGGCAGAATGCCCAGAGGTAGACCGCCGAAAGAATGGTTAGAATCTGTAAATGAGACATTAATCCGTAGAGACATAAGAAGCCATAGAAACACAAGAGCTTGTATGAAAAAATGCATGGACGTGAAGGAAGCTAGAGTAGTATGCCAGGACAGAAAAGGGTGGCGACAAATAGTTTGTAAACAGAGTGACAGTAGAATGAATGACGCCTGAATCAAAGACCTTGGATACTAATGGGTCCAAGTGGAGAACCATACATAACAATTTCGTGAGGCTCTTCACTTGGGGTGATCGCTAGAGAGATTGATCAGCAACCTGGGTCGGAGCAGTGTTGCGGAATAAACGTGTCATTTAAATAAATAACACGAGAATTCCAGATCAATCTAAAATATCTATACCTAACACTTATATACCTATCTACCTCATACCTATATACCTACCTACCCTATACCTATATACCCATATACACACTACTATTTTCCAACCGAGCAAGTCACGCCTACCCCGAAAGGGAAATGGCTTAATGGTATAATAATAATAATAATAATAATAATAATAATGGGGGATATGGTTCTCGGCCAACAAAAACGGAACCAGTAAACAGATTTTCAAAATTAAAAATAAAATCTATATTTTGAAATATCTGGATAACAGCGAGAGATACGTGAAAACTAAAATAAATTTGAAGGGTTTTGCAGAGGGGTGTTGTTTTTAGCAAACTCGAAGTAAACCAATAGACAATATGTTCAGAGTTTTCAAGACAAGGATAGTCCTTGGCCACCCCGAACTAGCCCAGTAGAAAAATTTTCCAAATAACAAAAAAATTAAAATTTTATGTTTTCTCGAAAACGATGAGAGATACTCGAAAACTAAAAACAATCTGATTTTTGTAAAGAGGAATGGTCATTAATTACCACAAAATAAATCCAGTAAAAAGATTCTCATAATAAAAAAAAAAGTTTTGAATGATCTTGAAAAACGGTGAGATACGCGAAATATGAAATTTTCAATGTTTCAAAGAGAGGAGTGATTAAGGGTGATCCTCTGTTATCACGACACGAACTAACCCAGTAAAAAGATTTTCATATTTCAAAAGGGTGAAATGAAAAATTTAAATTATCTGGAAAACGGTAAGGGATATGCGAAAACTGAAAAAAAAAATAATATCGATGATAAATAACTATTAGTAATAATATTGACAAAATTTGATACATTTTGAGATTTAAGGAAAATGTTGAATGTTACGTGAAAACTCTTAACGTTTTAAAGATTTCATAAAATGGGACATATTCATTCGGATTTAAGATAATTGAATGGAGAGTTCGAATTCATTCGGATTAATGTTGATGTTCGTGCACTCCGTGTGGAAAAATCTTCTGGCGCTGGCCCGGCCCAGCCCAGGCAGTCTGGTTTCCAGTCTTGACAATGACCGAATAGTCAGGCCTGGCCCTGGTCAAAAGTGTAACGTATTTTTGGTCAGCCCCAGGCCAGACCGTCTGGTCAGTTGGTGGTTATTGGATGGTCAGCCACTAGTTGGAGGTCAGTCAGCCGCTGCCTGGCCTCTCTTAATTTTTTTAATGACTAGGAAAAAAATAATTTTTCACTATAAGTGTATATAACTGCGTAGCGCCAAACTTGGACCAAACCAGACTATCAAAATGATAAGAAAGAAACTCTCGTTTTGATAGTGTGAATGTCTTATTTTCTATGATTTGAGAAACCCTGCAACTCTTTCGAAATATTTCAAAGAAAAATTTACTGATCGAACTGAAAAGTTTTTCGTTCTTGGATAGCTCATTAGCGCTAGACCTGGACCAGGCCAGATCTTTCAGGTCAAACTTAGAACTTTTATTCTTCTTGGATAGCTCATCAGCGCTAGACCTGGATCAGGCCGGATATTCCAGGTCGAACCTATAACTTGTATTGTTCTTGGCTAAATGAGCAGCGCAAGTCTTGGACCAGACCAGACCTTCCAGAATAAAACGGTCTAGATAAAGTCAGACCTGGGGAAGACTAGCGCCAGACCTAGCTGAGCCAGATCAGATCTTCCAGAGTAGATAGTCTAGATGAAGCCAGACCTGGGCCAAACCTGATACCAGACTACGACGAATTTTTTCCACACAGGATGTATTAAGAAGGATTGAAAAAAATTTTTGGCTGAGCCACTGATTCATCGAATTGGGCTGACGGATTGAAAATAATTCAAAGGTGTGTTAGGATTGAAGTTTATGTTGTTGTACGGATTGAAAAGGATTGAAGGGTGGTTTCGGATTGGTTTTCGATTCACTTAGATTGAGCGTACGGACTTAAGAGCAATAAAAAGATTAAACACTGCTTGCGACGTAATGAGTCTCGGTTTCATTCGAGTTGGGCATATCATTCAGAAGGAATAAACATTTGTTTCGGATTCGTATGGGATTCACACTTATTCATTCAGAGTGGTGTCGGATTCAGCCGGATTAATTCCGATTGGATTCAAAAGGTCCTACCGATTCAAAAGGAGAAGCCAAAAGGAAGGTTTCGTCGCTGGATATTACATCAATAGAAAACAACACAAGAAGTCTCCCCAAAGTTCTAAAATAGAAGGGATCCCAAAATTCTGTAGCAAATTGTTTTATGCCGCTCTAGTTAACATTTTTATCCTTATTTCAATTAGTTTCATTCCGAAATATAAAAGTTATTACGTTTTCTTGGACTTTCTCTTAGTTTATAAAGATAGTTCTCATTTAAATTTTTTTTTAACATGGACAATGAGCAGCGAGACATTTTTTCTTCAATCTGACATCAAGATCGAACACAAAACGCTATTTCTATAGTAATCGAATTGTAATCGTTTATGTAGGTATCGACTTAACCACAAGAAGATTTTCGTGGACACTCATTTTAGTACATAATTTTGTGTACATACATACATTTTAAAACAGTTAATTTTATATTTCCTATTGGGCTGTAATCCATGCCTCGGGCATTTGTGAACATGCTTCAAAGCGATTGTTAGGGCACTTAATGTTATTTTATTGTAATTTACGATAATAAAATAAATTGTGTACTATGGATCATGTTATGAGACACTAAACGGAAGATTTGTGCCAATTTTTTCAGCATAGAGTAAATAGTTTTGATAATTTATCCCTTGGACAGGAAAGTGCCCTGTCTGTAGAGAATGAACCATATAGAGAATTGATCATATATGTATTTAAAAAAAATGAAAAAAGCAACATCTTTAGAACCAGTCGAAACAAAACCGAACTTTTCAAACTTCTACCTCCACTTTATCTGCTGTCAAAAGAAGTGAAAGAGAGATCGAGACACAGCTTTTACGAAAGGGGTTTGTGGGTTGAAGAGGGTGGAGAAAATGATCAGGGCAACGAGAACGGAAACAAAAGCGACGCGGGGCGATGCGCAGTATGGCGGCGCTTCCGGCTCGCTCACCGCACACAATGCACTCTCCCGTGTCAACTTCTGTACCCCTTGCTTGCACACTCCCTTCCTTTGCAACCATATGACCTTCCGCCTCCTCCCCCTCATCACTCTAACCCCTTATCTGTCATTTCAAACTATGCGATTCCACTGTATCTTTCACAGGAGCCGCGTGAGCTTTTATCTTTGTCGCTTCGCGCCAAGCACTAGACGATATTAAAATGAGTGGGGTTGGGGGGGGGGGGGGGTCCGGTGTTTTTCCTGGCTACTGGAAAGGAAGCGGAAATCTGCAATGAACGTCAAGAGAAATACACGTTTTAAGAAATTAGTCCTCACTCTTTCCTTTCAAGTAGTTTGTTTCCGACTGCAGCATTATTTCATTTTCTACTGCAGTTTTTACCTTTTATGTGCTTTTTTCATTTGCAAAAGTCGAATTGAGATCGTAAGGGAGAGTTGAAAGAGGAATTTGGATAAAAGACATTTTTTCAGTTACAATAATTGAAGCTGTTTGTCAAAAAGGGGCCTCAGTAATCTTTTGGTCAAAAAGAAACTACATACGCAAAAAGGGCCTATATTAGATAATTTTCAAAATCTCCCCAGATATTAGAGGTTAAAATATAATTTACGATAAATATTAGGTAAGCCTAAGAAAAAAGCTCAAAATAAGTTCAACCATGTGAAAGGAGAATTATTTTATAAAATTATAAAATGCAATGAATCAGAACATCCTTAAGCTAAATCTGCTAAGTCATGAAATGTATCTGATCAATATCGAAAACGGATTTAAGTAGCGTGAAAAGAAACAAGAAATTCCGAAAAACGTTAGTCGGAAAAAAGGTTAAAATACGGTCAAAAAGTATGATATTATTTTAATATAGCAAATCAAGAAAAAAATGATATCATACTCTAAACTACGTGGTTCTTTTATTTTCACCATAGAATGATATATGCAAATACTAAATCATTCTGACACCCTATAGCTGAACCTCTGCGATTCATTCGACTTTTTACTGATTTCAAAGGTTAAATACCAATATTTGTTTTCAAGTTCATGAAATGTAAATTATTTGTTAAAACAAATTTCACATTCACCCAACTTATTATTACAATAATAAATGTATCCGTTTGTAATTTTCGGAAATGATCAAACCTAAAAGACATAATGGGGCACGTTCGTCTGGTAAGAAGGAATTATTATCTATTAGTTAATAAAAGATTCCAATGAAATTTAAAAGATTCGGAAAAAGTTTTAAATAAAAGCAACTTTTTTCTTTTCATGACTTTTTTCCATATCGTGCGTTGTTTGGCTTAAAATGTTCATTTTCGTTTTCTTATTTTTTTATTTTGAAAATGCTATAACTCTGATAATTTTATTTTCATCGGAAGAAGTCCTCAGGATAAATTCTTCGAGTTTCCGAGTACTATGAAGGACCGTACATAAAATTTTTAAATCTTGAAAAAAAATGGTCTCAAAAATTTTCAAAATGCTCTAACTTTTTGAATTTTTATCCAAAATAGCTGGCTAATGAACTTGACCTTTAGTTTCTGAACGCGGAAATTTTGACAAGAATGGGGGGAGGGGTCAAATTTTACACAAATTTAATACCTTCTTTGATGAGAATGTAAACAACCCGTGTGGAAATAGCCCCAGTTGGCCCTAATGCAACATGATTCCTAGTCGGGGGCTGGTCGGGCCACTTTTTTTTCCGGAGAGCCCAGCCGGGATATGGTCGAGGGCTATCCAGGTATATTTTTATTCAAAGGCCCAGCCGGGCAACAGTCGGGGGCAAGTCAGGTATATTTTTAATCAAAAGTCCAGTCGGGAGATGGTCGGGGGCAAGTCATTTATATTTTCATTCAGTGTCATAACCGATAATAATCAGTAAGTACACAAAATATTAAGCAAACAGTGCCCACTTAAAAAAAAAAAAAATGAACGGTCAATGATTTAATTACGCTGCTATCCTACTAAATTGACAATAGTTTATACAATGTTCTGAGTTAATTAATTATTTTTAGAATTATCTTACAAATCACTTGGCATTAATTTGAAAAGTAAGATTTTCAAAATTTAGAGTAAATGCGAATAGGTATAGCAAAGAATCTTTGGGTATAGATATATCACTTTTTGGTTTAATACAGGAGTTTGAAATACTGAATAAAAATAAATAAATGAAATACAATTTTCTCGCCAAGAAAAAACTGCTGTGTTTATATACATAACCTTTAAAGCGCTTCTGACAGAATGTCCGATGTCTCAAGTTCTGGAGAAGAAATTCGCTTCAGAGGAAGCGTCTTTCAATCCTCCAGTTGAAAATATTCAACAAGGTGAGTTATTCATCTTTCACTCCTTCATATTATGAAGTTTTACATTATTTTTTGAACTGAAAATTGTTTTATTTCATATATTGAAAAATAAAATTTTGAGGTTAGGAACTTTAGGCAAAAGTCATTACTATGTTTGTGATAAGGGTATATTATGTTCAATTCATATTGCTTAAACATTGTTATCATCATTGTTTATTTTCAGAAATTAATCAACCAAAAGAAAGGGCCAACAAATTTATTCGAAACCTTCCATTTGAAGAAAATTCAAGTGAGAAAGCTGTAAGAGGTGATCCATTGGAAGACCCCGATTTACTGGTCACGGCAACCAAAACCTTTTTTCGAGTGTTAGAAATCTTCATTATTATATATAATCTATATAAACCTAATTATTTTAATATTTATACCTGCTAGAGTACCGTTGAATCCTGACGGGGCCATGGTCGGATAGCCCGACCAATCCGACCATAGACCGGCTGGGCTCCCCGGTTGGGGGCTGGATAAGCGAGCGTGACGGTTCTGGTCGGATCCCAGCCAGAAAGCCCGACCAAAGCCCGACTTAAAGCTGGGCTCCCTGACCAGCTCCCGACTTAAAGCCGGGCTCCCCGACCGTGGACTGGCTAGCCCCCGACTAAAATTTCCACACGGGAAGTGCGCATCCCATGAAAAAAGCCAATGTTGCTATTAAACATTTTATTGTTCCTTGTGTCGTTTTTCCAAAAACTCAATTTGTTTATTTTCAATGTTATTTTTACGATCTCAACAAAAAATACGCATTCTATCAAAAGATAATAATTGACAAATTTCTTGATCTTTTTTGAGTGGACAAATTTTTTGTATTAATTTTTGTTTGTACCTTGTGTTGTTTTTCCCACAATTAAATTTTTTTATTGTTAATGCTTTCTTTTACGATTAAAACAAAAACCACGCGTCCTATCGAGAAATGTATATAGTCCAGGGAACGAAGATCAAAAAGGTGCCTTCTCACCACAAAATTTTAGAATGAAAACGAGGTATGCGATTATATGGTGTTGATGCCTGGGATGAAGGCTTGTATGTTTGCAGGCAACAATATGTAAACCGCGCGAATTGCGCAAAGTTCAAAGTTGACGAAATCATGTTTTTTTTGGAAATTGCGATCAAGGTATTTATTTGAGAAAGAAAGTTTAATTGTAAATTGAAGGTGTTGAAAAGATCTATAATCTAGTAGGTCGAACGTTGAGATTGTTTGATTTGTTTTCTCACAAAGTAATAAAAGACTGTAATTAAAAAACTGGAAACATATGCGAAATTTGAGCTCAAAATAATAAATAGTTTTGGAGAAAAGCTATTTGTTATTAAAAAGATACTGTTGTTTCGGTGGGGTTAACTATTAAATAGTCTCGTTAACAAATGAAATAAATTCTTTTCGAGTGAACAGCTTTTGTTCATTAATTTTTTTCGTACATTGTGTCGTTTTTCCAAAAAATTTAATTTGTTATTCGTAGTGTTTTTTTTTTTTTTGCTATTAAAACAAAAACCACACGTCCCATAAAAAAATGATTCATGACAAATTTGTAGCTCTTCTTTTGGTAAACAACTTTTGTATGTTCATTTTTTTCGTAGCTTGTGTCGTTTGTCCAAACTTTTTTTTTTATTTATAACTTTATTTTATACAATTAAAACTGCCCGTGCAGAAATGTGGTCATGACCCAAACAGGGCCCAGGCTTGGCAAAACTAGGCCCTGGCCTGGTGATCTAGCCTGGGCCAAACTCGAATGAAACGCCAAATCTGGCCAGGGCCCGGTTATATTGCCAGGCTTGATTGACCAGCTTGGCCCAGGCCTGGCCCTAGTTTACTATCGATTCCTAGCCATTTTTTATTTTCTTAATTAAAAGTCGAAATTTAGCAGAAATATTTTTTATTTAAATTTAAAGTTGACAAATGAACATCATTACATAAATTAACAACATATTTACACTTTATAATTCGACGAAAAAGTTTTCTCAGTTTGAGGTTAGAAGTCACGTGCAATCTCAATATGAACCTATTATTTATGATTAATATAAGTACTTACTTGCACTTTCACCGCGTAAATATGGGATACTGCCGATTGCGTCATGCCTCCGGACTCTTAGAATGCTTTTTATATTAGGCATTTTTATAATTTTAATTTCAATGATGACTTATATAAATTTTTTTCGACCATCATCAGTCACCACCATCACCACTAATTTCAATCACTCACTTTCACAAAATATATTAATTAAGTTTGGTTCAAACTTGAAGAAATTTAAATTTGACAACATTTGACACTTTGTAAAGTTTTACACTTGAAACCTGGAAGTAATAAGTAACCAAAGAGAATAATACTGCACGATCTGTCATCAATGTTAGGAACTTTGACACTAGCTGGGCCCAAGCTCCAGCCATTGCAAAATTCAAGCTAGACCCAGGCTAGGGGCCCCCAGCCTGACCCAAGGGTGGAGCCGGGAAGAAAATTGACGATTTCTGCACAGAAGTGTGCAGTCGTTTTTCCGAATTTTTAATACATATTTAGACACGCTTGGAACATTGAATTTTTCGAAATAGACAAAAATTTAACTATACATCAAACCGACTTGATTTCCTTAGATTATTAGAATTTTTTAAATCAAAGAAACTTTTTTTTTTTTGTTGAAAAATGGATTCAAAAGTCAAGTCGAATCTTCAAATAAATCGAATTTCAAAGATTCGACTTAATTTTAGGATTCATTTTTTACCAAAAAAGGAGTTCTTTTGATTTAAAAATTTGTAATAGCTCAAGGAAATGAAACCGGTTTGATGTACATTTAAATTTTTTTATTTTGAAGAATCCAATTTTCCAAGCGTGCCTAAATTTGTATTAAAAATTCGAATAAACGACTTCACACCTCTAATTGAAACAAAAATCACGCGTCCAATCAAAAAATGATTAATAACAAATTTGTAGCTCTTCTTTTGCGTGAAAAACTTCGTCTACTCATTTTCTTCGTAGCTTGTGTCGTTTGTCCAAGAATTCAATTTTTTTATTTATAATGTTATTTTTTACGATTTTAACAAAAAATACGCGTCCTAACAAAAAATTATTTTTAACATATTTATAGATCTTTTTTGGGTAATTTGACCGCAAAATGTATTTTTTGATTTTCTATTATTCTTTTTTGGTGGTTAAATAATCAAAACCGTTGGTCAAAAAATACTAGTTAACGAACTCAATGTTTCTTTTTGGTCCCTAAAACTGTTTGCCAAAGCACAATCCAATCTGATTAGTCTTTCAAACATTATCGGGTATCTAGACGACAGACAGACAGATACCATCATCAAACTTGTTTTTACCGATTCAGGGGGTCTCGAAACGTGGAGATTTAAAGAAATCCGCGATATTCAGTTTCCACATAAAACGAATACCTTCTCATTACGATGAGAATGTAAAAATCTAATGATCAGAACACCCTTCTGTAAAGAAAACTGTAGGCTGAATGACACATGACTTGTATCGCACTGTCAGATACGGATCTAAGTATCATAAAAACAAACAAGAAATTTCGATTAACATCACTCGTAAAAAGGCTGAAATAAGGTTAAAAAGTTTCATATTATTTTAATTTTCGTATATAGTTTTTAAATCATGAGCCTCAAGTCAAAAATTAATAGAGGAAAATTATTCAGTAATAAATACTACGAGAAACTATGGTTAATTATTCCCAAAAATGCATATAGATGCATATTCTATAGAATATGCATTGTGGAAAAGAGGTCTTAGCATAAAAATGAGTTAAAGCCCTTTTCCTCTTAAGAGATGTTTTTTTTTCAATTTGATTGCACAGGAAACTAAACATTCAGTGAACGTGATATATATGAGTTTATTAGCCTTCATTCAAAAACTGTTTTTGATTATTAATTCAAATTCACGCCAATTGACTATTATTGATTTTTCTCGGAATCGATATTTTAGTTATTAGGCCCCTTTTTGACAAAACGGCTTCAATTATTATATTAATTTATGAAAATTCATTTCAGTTTTGAATTGCGAAAAGGATGTTTAGTTCATTCGAGTGACAAAATTTTGGTAGCATTTGTAATTCGTAACCTTACTTTTCTTGAATATTAAAAAAACTATTGTCAAAAGTGAACCTTAGTATCGTTGTCTGTCTACGCACCGGTATATTTACTCTCGTATTTACTCTTACGTATAAATCATAATTTACGAAAAAACATCTCTGATGCAATTATTAGGATTATAATAACAAAATATTATTCTTATAAATCTAAGTGGTCAACCAAACGACTAATCTTGAAAATCTGTAGGCATTGAATCTCAGCCTTTTTTTGAATCCTGCGGTTCAAGTGCTTTCCTTTATTAAAATTGTCTGCTTAAATCAGATTTCGGGACTAAAGCCCGAACAAAATATCGTGACTAAAATTCTGAATTCTCCAGCTCTAAAATTCGGTAACAAATGGCACTTTCACCTGCTCTAAGAGATTCTTAATCGCGAAAGAGAACGCGGAACTTGGTGCACCATAAAAGTTTTCAGAAAGGAAGTCTTGTGTACTTTCGAAGCGTTATTACCAACTTTCGAGAAACGGTATTCAACCACCAAACATCCCAAAATCTCTTGATGGATGTTTCAGGTGGATGAAAAAAAGTTACGCAACTGTTGCATTAGCTGGTCTTAGCCAAAAAAATGGGGTTAAATCCGGCGTTAATCCTCCAGCTTCAGAAACCTAAACTCGCAAAAATATCCCTCAAGGTCTACAAATGCGTGAAAGCAGAGAATTTTGGGATAGCTTCTTACTTGAAAAGGCTCCTTATTTCTTCCTCTTTCTATACCTGTGCAGTGTGCATTTCTTTCTTTCCGGTCCCTCGGTTTTATGTCAATGAGGGTTGTTGTAAAAGTTTCCAAACTGGGCCTTTATGATTCCTGACCTCCTTTCTGGTCAGTAGGCTACTGAATATTTCTGATTCTGTGAGAGAAAAATCTGTGCCAGGATCAATTAGTTTTCTCCCGATTCACTTTTTGGACGATTCAAACTTATCTAATTAACCAACTTACATACGCACCGTGTGATTCTGTTAAGTAGATTTAATCGAGTTATAGAAATTTCAGTAATAAAATCAACACAAAAATTGATCATATTAGAATTCTTTATCTATCAAGTGATTCGAAGAAAATATAAATATTTTGGAAAATGACAAAATAGCAGCAGTCCGACAGAAGGTATCGAGTACAAAGTTGCCATTATTATTAATAAGCAAATATTCAAGTTGATGCAATGTTTATGTTGAAAAATATCATACAATTTTTGTAGCTATTTTTATTCTAGAAACTAGACGATTTTGCTCTCTTTACATTTATTTCTTTTGTTATGAGTTTTTTTTGTAAATTAAAATTTTTTATTTTCAGAAGAAAAGAAGTACGTCGAAATATATGAATTTAGTTACAAAATACAATACTTAAAAGAAGCGGTCCTAAAACAAATTTTTTGGCTATGCGCTGAAATATGTGTCCCTTTATTTTCATTGTTGAATGACATATTTGACAAGCGATAATTGAGAGGCTTGGGTTCGACTCCCGACACAGGTGAAAGGCATTCCTTTTTTACAAGATGTTACAATAATACAATCTTTCAATTTACGAACGTGTAGGATAGGGAATAACATCAACAGTTTAATTTGAGTTCACTGTTCAAGAAATCCTACCTAAAAAGGTAATTTATAATAAGTTCGGAATAATTTCTCTTATTTAGAAGCTGATGAGTGATGCAATAAAGTGAGTGATGTTTGCAATAAGTGTGACAATTATTGAGTCAAAGAAATTATTTTTTGGGAGCTAAGAACCTTGTTTTTTTATCTGTGTATTGCACCTTAAGAAATATTTCCTTATTTCAATAAAATCGATTGTTTGAAGTGATAAATACGTATTTATATTAAGTAGTTTATCCATGTGTGGATCAATTAAGTTAGGTTTCTTTCACTGCAAGAAATAATTTTTCCAACTAAATAACTATTCATCGAATTTCAAAAAATATTTATCTGCTGCTAAGAGTTGACGCGATTATTACAATTGAGTAAATATGTATATAAATTTAGAAAATATAAAAAAATTAAATAATGATCTATTTCATTGACAAAATCGTTGTTTGTTTAAACAATCGGCAATTAATTAATTCGAACAAATATTCCTTCGAAAAAAGGAAGTGCTTTTTTGAAATAAATAAATCGAAGGACTCGGGTTCGACTCCCGACAAAGATGAAAGGTGTTTCTTTTTCACGGATGTTACAATAATAAAATTTGGTAATTTATGAATGTGTAGGTCGTAGGACAATACAAAACTACAAAAACCTTCCTTATTACAATAAATTAAAAATGAAAGTACCTAAACAGTGTCTAAAAATGTCTAATGACAGGTCCTACACTGTTTTTATTAAACTTAATGAATTCTGCTAAGTTTTTATGCACGTGAACGACACGCTGACCCAGAAAGTCAAAGGGTAACCAGTAGGTGCATCTAGCGAGAGATCGATTGTAATTTAGCTTCGAGCGCAACCCTCCGGACTCTGGCCGAGAACAATATCAACTTTACAACCCGTCCTTTCCAATCGACTAGCCTAGCCAAAGGGGTGGATCGGCCCGATTCTCTTGCGCGAAAATCGGTGAAATGAGTGCCTGCTCTGTAATAAATCTCTTTCCTTCTTCCTGTCATCCTGGGTCAATCTCGGCGTCTCTCTCTTCTCCTTTCCCACTCCTAAGTGGGGCCTTAGGTAAATTCGAGTCAGGCCCTCAGGCCTAAGACCTAAACTGAGCTTAGACTCTTAGAGACTTAGAGGGGCACCTCTAAGACCCCCCTAGGACAGGTCGCTTTACGCGCCTATATCCCATCAGAATAGTGTCCAAATATTGCCCACTATGCTAAGATCCCTTCATACGCCCATTCCAGACAACTCACTGGCTTGAAAATCCTTTAATTAGGCATTAGGCTTAATCCGTTTCAACACTGCAGGTGTGGACAAGACATAAGAAGGAATATGACTATTGTTCGAAAATTGAATTATTTCGAACTATATAATCTGGGTACTTAAGAGTCATAAGTCAAGGAGGACAATTTTGCACTAATCGCTTTTATGAGACCATTTTTCGAACTGGATTGTAAAACTCGAGTAACTCAGAATGTTAAGAAAGATTAATTTATAAGGGTGTATTTAAGTAGAAATGAGGCGTCACTGGTTACAATACTATAGAATTAATTTAACATTTAGTTCGGTTTAAGGAAGACGGGGCGTGGTAGACAATCCAAGATTTGAAGCTGAATTTAAAATGTATTATAATCTAACACCCAATTTTCTTTTCAAGTTTCCGGCTGGCGAGACACTTCGAATCGGGGAAATAAGCTGCTTTTAGATTGTAATTATGTCTTCAATCATGTACAATTAAGGGCAAATAATATCTCTTTTCAATCTTCCTATTTTTAAACTAAAGAAGATAACACGCTGAAATTGTTATAAATGCCACCAAATGTATCAGGACATCCAATGCCCATTTGGGTTTGTCGTTTGGTTAAATAATGCAATTTTCTTAATTATTTAATTAAAATATAATCACGAACAGGGCTTCAGTACCCTCTGTCAATATTTTTCCGTCAATAAAACTCTGTTCCCAATTACATTGAGAGTAAAAAAATGCTGGAAATTAGTTTGTCGCGTTCATTATATATGGTGTATCTTTTTCGTGAACACTGTGCTTCCTTATAACAATTTTTTTATTTGTTGTTCATGTAAGTATAAGGATTGTTATAAAGATAAAGATAAGATAAAGATAAAGACTAAACTAAATACTAACTTACTTATAAAATTTAAACCTAGTACTACAAGTTATATTTTTCAAGTTTTTTTTACACGCTACAGACATAATGTTTTGATACATTTTTCATGACTGTTGGAAAATTGATGATTCACTTCAAAGGTGAATATCTGTCCAGAAACTGAAACTACATCTTTGTAAGCAATCATTTGAAAGATTAAAAAATTTGGTGTCAAATCCGTCTAAGTTTAAATTATTTCAATGAAGGAATCCAAAAATATTTATCTTCAAATTTAAAAGTTTTTTTCTTAGTAACATGTACATTTTGTTATCTGGAGTTCAACTCTTTACCAAATCTAAAAAAGTTACCTAAAAATTTGGCAAAATTATAAAATCAAGAGTAAATCCTAAATTGAAATTTTTGGGGAGCCAAAGTCAGAGATTCGTCATTAGCCTTCATTTCTTATAAGAATCATTGTCAGATTCCTTTACATTCCATTATATATCTGATGGAATGGGACGTTGCACCTTAAAATAAATTTAAGTTAACGACGAATTTCAGACTGTTGTCTCCCAAACTTTTTTTGCAAGAGACAATATTTCTTATGAATCCTCAGCAATGACATCATATTTAATCGTGCTCTTGATTAGATTTAAAAGGTAGGATTTACTCTTGATTTTAGGATTTAAAAAATTGTTAGGAATACTTCTTGATATTGCAGAGTTTAACTGAACTGAAAATTTCAAAATGTTCATTTTACTAAAAAAAACTTTTAACTTTGAAGCTAAATATTTACTGACTTGTTCATTGAAATAGTTTTAACGCAGGCGGATTCGAAGCGAAATTTTCAAATATTTCAAATGATTCTACTTAAAAAATCTTAGATTCAGTGTTTGCGCAGATATTCGTCTCTGAAGGTGAGTTTTCAAGCTATCAAAGGAGATGTACGCAAACTTTCTATCGGTAGTGTGACGAATATGAAAATTTTTTAAATCTTAATTTCAATATCCTTATTAATTTCCAAGATTTTACATTAGTTTTTATGTTACAGATGATTCCCAGATGATTCATTCTTTGAAGCACATTATTGAGTCAGGGGGATTAGTTCGAGGGGATAAAAAGAGGCTCTTTTTTAATATTTATTGTGTATTAATTATAATTACTCAGTCTTATTTATTATTTATAGGTCATAGGTTTTCATATAGTTCAGTAGATTTATTAATTCGATACGAATAAATTTGATACCTAAAATATTGGTTTATTTCAAAAATTAAAAATTTTTCTTCTAAACGTTGAATAAATTGAGAAACCTGTATATATCATAATTATATTAGACCATAAAGGCCTGTTAAATACACCAATCGATTTGCCTCATAATAACGAATAAATTTAGTACCTACAATATTCAATTATTCACAAAATTAAGAAAGATTTTTTCTTACAATCGTTAGAATAAATTTCTGAATACATCAAGCAATTCATCTTGTCAGAATGAATATATTTAGTACTTATTATGTTGCCATATTCCTAACATTAAAAAAATTACTAATAAACGAAAAATTTAACAATATTATTAAATATATTATATTATTAAATATTGATTAATAAACAATAGAAATTTACAATAATATAATTAAATATAGAAAAACCCTTTTGATCAAGTCTTAATTTCCCTTTGTTTTATAATTGGCGTTTAAACTTGAACGTTTTTCAAATTGCACTATTTAATTTAGAAAAACTTTATCCAATCAACATTTCACGACAGAGAAACTGTCATTTTTAATTTGAACATTTTATTTTATTTTAAAATTTAAGTTTTTTTTTTGGTCAAAATATCAATTGTTTTCCTATACCAGAAAATTTAATCATAATCCAAATCAGTAAGTCGCATGAAATGTAAAGATTTTCAGGTTGATATTGATAGTCATGGGAAATATTTCACATTATAATATTATATAATAGCTTCCTGTTCAGAATATTCGAAGGCAAGGTCCTTTTGAAAGTCAATAATCGTTTATCATTTCCCTGTTTACGTACAAGGTCGAAATTACCTATAAACGAAATCCGTTCATCTATTATAGCTTTGGCCTTGTAAAGAGATTATGATTTCTGAAAGGGTTAAGGAAAGGGTTGCTTTTGGATTTAGAAACCCAGCATGAATTAGTTACGCTGAGTACCAGTTAACCCTTTACTGGTCAAGCTATCTCACAACTTACTCAGCCAACCTGATCTCATTATATTATCCTTCCTCTTTGAATCAATTATGATTTTAATTTCTGCTGTAGAAGCTATATAGTTGAAGAATTTTTAGGTTCAAATAAAAAATTTTTTAATCACATTAAATCAAGAAAATTTTGGTAAATCTCAAGTAATTATTATTAATAAGTGAGAGACAAAAGCATCTACAAAGAACAATCTATAACTATATGATACACATTTAATCGTTTTGACAAATCATTTCTCATGTGTATTATTTTTATTTATAAACTTCCCTGCACTATTTTCAGCAATTTTTCTGTCCATTTCTTCTCCCCTTTTCCATTTTCAATCTCTAGCAGGAAACTTTGTCCATGATATAAATTATGCATAGAAATAAAAAGTTATTTACGCAGATGAGTTCCACAGCTTTTTTCAGATTTTTTGTGACATTATAAATCTTCAGTACAAATACTTACAAAATAGCGTCTGCATGCAAATTTGTAATCACAAATTAAAGTCTTTATTTTCACTTCAAAATGGAAAATGATTAAATATTTTACTGTGCAGAACTGATTTTTATTGGCAAAATATCTTTCTTTCCAATAGCAAAATCGATTTAGGGTTTAATTCTCCGTTTATAATGCGTTTAAGATTGTCTCAGCTTGAGTCATAAATAGTATGTCTAACTCTAACTAACTTCACAAGCTCGAAAGCAATAAAAGGCATTATTTCTATAATTCTCTGTGAATAAAGTATAAAGTTTGAGAAAAGATTAAGGAAAGGAGTGCAATAGAGAATTACGGTGTCGTAATTTTAAAACAGGTAGATGCAAATTAAGAACAAAGGTTGAGCTAGTTTGAACAACAATAAGAAGGGGGTTGTCCCGAAGTAGGACTGAAAGGCCCAGGTACGCCGAACTCGTTTCAAACGGTAACCTTACTTTCTGGAATTGTTCATAGAGTTGAGATATTATAAGATCAATGCTCGAATTTTCGAAACGGGGCTGCAAACCATAAACAATTTTCAAATAATTTCAAGAAATCAGAAATTAGCCCAATGAATCACGGTTTTTGATGTTCTGCAGATTTTCCAATATTAATTAAACGAAATTGATCATTTTCTCCCTCAAAGGGCTCGAATTTAGAATTTTAATTGTTCTATTTATTGAAATATTTGCAAAATAATAACACAGTATATTCTACTGCCATATTGTAAAAGAACTTGAATAAACTGACAAAATTATAATACAATTTTAACTTCAACATGTTGCAACCATTAAAACTGACAAGAATGTTGCATTCAACGTAATTCTAAGATTGAGAATTCATATAATAATGCAAAAAAATTTCACGTGAAAGTGTCCTTTTTTATTTAGATTTTCTGGAAATTTAACAATATAAGTATAAGATACAAACAAAATAATTTTTTTTTCAAACTAAATGCTTGAAATTAAACATTACATTACTCTCTAACTATGAATCAGTGAAAAATTCACTGATTGAAATAGTAGTTGGACATTTCACGGATTAATCAGTGATTCCGGACTTTTCACTAATCAATTCAGTAACACCAGAGTAAATCATGCGAGACATAACCTCTAAGTTTTAAATCAAAGCGTTGTTGTTATTATTTTACGCAAGTAGCGAAAATAATTTTTTAAAGAAATAAATGTTTGAATTTTCGGACTGTAACTGTGCTGTATTTAGTGCGGGAAAAATATACTCTAACTCGTATAAAAAGTACTTACTTGGCGGGTGTGTACATGACAGTCGAATCTTGAAAGTAAAGAAATATGTGAGGTTTTTTGTCATTTAGAAGCATACAATCTTTTCACATTTTGTAATATATGGTCACATTTATGGGTTTTAAGATTTTACTATGATACCGGATTCTAGCTATTTGAATCAGTGACATTTCACTGACAATCAGTGACTTTTCACTGATTCAAATTTAGAGAGTTTACTTAAGGTTCTATCGACCTTATAAGGAACACATTCTCATCCAGACACTCGCGCTTCGTGCTCGATATTTGATTTGAAAATAATTTGAACCTTGCGTTCGACGCTCGGTTCTGTGCACCGTATGATAGAAACAAAAAAGTTTAAGCGCATTTACGGTGCGCAATTTGGTGGTCGCGCTTCGCGCTCCGAAATTTATTGATCGCGCACTTTGTGTTTCGTGTTATATGTTCTTTATATACAAATTACTAAATTTGTATTTGATTTCAAATGAAGAATAATTATATAATTTAGGCGACAAATTTTATTAGTTAAAATGTTATTTTAGCTTGTGCCGTTTTTCAACAAAGTTAATTTTTTTGCATTTTGAATGTATTCTTATAACAAAAATAGATTACAAATTTGTAAATCTTTTTTGAATGCACAATTTTTGTTCATTCGTCTGTTTTCGTACCTTGCATCGTTTTTCCAAAAATTTGATTTTTTTTACTGTCAATGTTATTTCCACGAATAAAATAAAAACTACGCATCCTATCGAAACATGATTAATAACAAATATGTACCTCTTTTTTGGATGGACAAATGTTGTGTCCTCATTTTTTTCATAGCTTGTGTTATTCGGCTATAAAATTTAATTTTTCTATTTCCAATGCTGTTTTCTACAAATAAAACAAAAACTACGCGTCACATCAAAAAGTGAATAATAACAAGTTTGTAGATCTTTTCTAGCTGCACAATTTTGGTTGAATCATCTTTTGTCGTATCTTGTATAGTTTGACAGCAAAATGGAATTTTTGATTTTTAATTTTTTTTTGTGCGATCAAAATTTGAATTTTTGATTTTTCAAAGAATTCAAAAAGTTGTTATGAAAATATTGTAGGGTGTTCAAAAAGTAACGTTTTTCTTCTCTCGACTTTTTTTCATATCATGTGTTTTTTGGCATAAAATGTTCATTTTTGTTTGTTTTTTGGAATTTTGAAAATGCTATAACTCCGGTAATTTTTCATTTATCAGAAAAAGTGATGAGGATATTTTGTCAATCTTTTTGAGTATTAATAATAACCGTACATAGAATTTTCAAATATTTAAAAAAAGTGGTCTGAAAATTGTTCAAAATATGCTCACTTTTTGAATTTTTATCCAAAATAGCTGGCTAACGAACTTGACCTTCATTTTAGGACACTCTAAAGTATACCAAAGGCCAATCCAATCTGTTAATTTTTTCGAAAGTTATCGTGCTAAAAAACTAAAAATCTACAGACTAACAGACACTTTGTAAAAACCTGTTTTTTGGATTCAGGAGGTCTGAAAACGTAGAAATTTGACAAAAACTGGGGGGGGGGGTCAAATTTCACACAAATCGAATACCTTCTCATTAGAGGATGAGAATGTAATAATATGCATGCATGCTATATATTCTCAAAATCTTTGAGAATACTCGGAAGTTAAAAAAGAATACTAATGTACAAATTCAAGTCTCAAGCAGAATTTATAGCATTTTTGAAGAGATTTCGAAAGGTATCAATTATTTTCAAAAGATTTCCAATTATTATTTGAAGTGTCTGAGCCTAGGCCATTATTATTATATGCAAACTTTCAACAGATTTCTGAAAAAAATTCCAGAATTTCGTAGGCTATTTTTCAAAAGTCACCAAATTTGAGGAAATATGAGAAAAAATTTCGATTTTAAGTTCAATATAATTTTATTTCGAAAGATTAAAATATATTGAAATAAATACTAAACAATTGTCAAACAATTGAAAGGATTTAAAAAGATTCAATATAAAAGGAAATTTCAAATTTGAAAGTTAAAAAAAACCTAATAACTCTTGAAATACTCAAAAAAATTGAATGTTCTTGGGCTGATGTAAAGATAATTTTCTAGAGAATTTCAAGAATTATTTTTAAACATTCTCTAAATCTGAAATAGTAGAGTAATCAAAATAGTGCGAAATCGTTTACCAATTCCTTTTGTAAATAGGTAAACTGAATTCAATTCAAATCATGTAGGTTCTAACTCTTCAAGTCGTAGATTTTCTCAGCGACGAAATATGTTCCTTTTTAGAGGAAATTAGATGATATGTGTTTTTTTGATTTGAGACAAAAAATTATCATGAAGTGACTATTTGAATTTTCAGTCTATTAAAAAAAAAAAACACAACTTTTTTCTTTAAACTTCTATAGTTTTTGACCTAATTCAGATGTTCGAAATCCGCCAGGATATTTTCAAAAAGTTTAAAATTACTCATTTTGATAGATGTGCAAACATTTTTCTATCTTCTGTGGTTTCTGAGAAATCCATTTTATAAAAAAAAAATTCTCCTGTTCACAAAAATGGTTAAGCCCGCATAACTTACAAAATGTCTTTCCCTATAAAAGATTAAATTTAAAAAAAAAGTAGCAACAAATATTTATGTGGGTTTATTGTGAAAATTGACTTTTTGTATTTTCGAACAAGTCATCGCCATTTTAGTGATTTTAAACATTTTTGAAATTTTCCCGAAAACTTTCGAAAGAGGACACCAGTATCCGAAAAGAGAATTGGAACATCTGAATTATATAAAAAACTAGGTGTTACCCGCTGGCTTCGCCCGCGGGAACAGCCAGCCGGTAGCAGCCTTGCCTCCGGTGGCGCCTACGCCGCCACCGTATAAACATGGAGGAGTATCTCAGGAGTATACATGCGAAGTTTGGTGACAATTAGTGATGGGCGCTGCTCGGTATTTCACAGTCATGACCAATCCTGAC
>CAKNYM010016665.1:0-15118 GCA_932195095.1 Andricus curvator
ATGGGTGAAGGGAGTATTGGGTAAGATGGAGAAGAAGAGAAGGAAGGGGGAGGAGGAATGGAGAAGGAAAGATTGTAAATAGAGGAGGAAGTAAACATAAGTAATTGTAAATATTGTAAATAGTAGATAAGTATTAGGTATTAGTCGCGGAGGCAGAGTTTCGTAATGCGAGGCAAGCAAGAAAGTAGGGACATGCGAGCGAGGCGAGGCAAAGCGAGGAAGGCAATGCGATAAGAGCGAGCGGCGTTAGATATAAGGTGTGGAAGGATGTTAGTTTTAAGGGTTAGTTGTAAGAAAATTCTGTAAAAAATGGAAGTGTAAGCAAGTCAATTTTTTAAGGCCAGCAGGCTAAAAAATAAACGTTTATCTATCTACCAAACTATCTAATAATTTTGAAATCTGTGCCCAGTCGCTACATTTTGTTTTATATACAGTTTTTAAGGACGCGTCCGCTGCAGCCCTCGCTGATTCGATGGCCCTCCTAGTTGCCCAGGTACAAGTCACTTTTTACCATTTCAATGACTTCGTCGTTATATTCAAATGTAGGTGTCTCGGTTGTTGAGGTATGTCCTCCTTTCCTGAAGATAACGATTTTAGTTTTTGATATATTGACCGTAGGTTTATTATCGGAATAGTATTTCTCCAGTGCCTTCAATTTCCGTTTCATTTTAATTACTGAGTTAGCCAGGAGAGCTTTATCATCGGCATACGCGAGAACATTCACCTGGTTTTTTGAGTCTATTGATACCCCTCTACATCCATTGCATAAACTTTCAGTTTTGGGTAATGGAGTGTATTTGTACTATCGATGAGAGGACAAAAAGCTTATCTATACAATCTCTCTCTCTTCTGAAACCTGCTTGAAATTCGGGGACGAGGTCCATTTCTGTGACCCATTTTTGAAGTCTCTCATACAAAATTTGCGTAAATATTCTAGCTATGCAGTTTATTAATGAAATAGGTTTGTAATTATCTGGATTATTTGGTTCACCTTTCTTGTAAATCATTGAAATAGTAGTTTCACACCTCTTTAGTGGCAGTTTTTCGCGTTCTAGTATTTTATTGAAAAAAGCTCTAAGATACTCTAGCCAGCTATAGGGGAGGAATTGAAAAGATCGTAATTTAAGCCATCCGTTCCAATTGTTTTTCCTAAGCGGCATCTAGATAGGCACTCGCGAATTTCTTTAATTGTTATTGGGTCATCTAGTACATGATTTCTAATAGTTTTCAGCAGATAAGGGTATTCGATTCCAGGGGGGTAAAAACGGTGCAAATATGTAGCCCAGTCGCCTATGTCAATGCGATTATAATTGTTTTTCTTAGGTCGTGCGCGATTAAGTATCTTCCAGAAGGAAGTTGAGTTACGCGCATTATATAAATCCAGAATTTGATTATCATTGTATGTCTTTTTTTAATATCCATAACTTTTCTATAGTAATCTTTGATTTCAAGATATTTCTGTTTATCGTCGTTAGAAAAATTTGATTTGTTACATTTCTTCAACACGTGTTGTACCTTATTTTTGTAGTTAAAATATTCACTGTCAAACCATGGTTTGTTAATTTCCTACAAAAAAGTGCTTCGTATTAAGACTATTAAAATATATTATTTGAAATATTCATCTTTTGCATTTTTATTCAACTTAAAAAATTTGTCGGTTGTAATAGGTTGATAATAAAACCAAGAATAAACTAAATTCCTTTAGCTTTTATTTTAATATCAATAATGTTACAAGAATAATATCTAAAATTCTGTTATTTGAAGATTTATCCGAAAAGTATGACGGGTGGACGGACATTCTTATACCCGACTGTAAGTATAAGGGTATTGAACAGGGGCTACGAAACCCTAAACACTCTAAAACCCCTAAAAAGACCATTTAGAAAATGTAGACTGCAAATATTTTGTAACATCACAGTATGTAAGAAACTTTAGATTAGTGAATTCCTCTATTTAGGCTTTATAATTCAAAATTCATCAATTTTTAATTTTTTTACAGAATTAGGTTCGCAGGTCAAGTCTTCAAATAATGGCTTACAAACTTCTTACGAAAATTCCGATTGCGGACCTCATTCTCCTACCACACTTCAAGATCATGGCGGATATCCTTGTGACAGAACTCGAGTTTCTTCTGCTTCTCCTAGTCAGTAATTTGATTAAAAATTATTTTTTATAAAATTTAATTTGGTATTATTATTTATTATCGAAAACTGTACATATAAAATATTTAAAAAATTCGAAAAAGTCACATTTGATCCTGATAGGACTCCAAAACTTTTCCACACACTCCAAAGACCGATTTTGAAAAATATTTTGTTATACTTCCTAAAAAATTAGTCACAGAAGGCGGCATACGCCTATAACAATTTTTTTATAGACTGTTTAAGTATATTATCTAAAATATCTAATTTTTAATTTTATTTCTGTAAAAGACTCACCTATTAATGGTAATAAATTGATAATAAAACCAAAAATAAACTAAATCTCTTAAATTTTTATTCAAATCGTAATAATATTTTAGAAATTCTATCTGAACTTCTATCTGTTATCGGAACATTTATCTGAATATTACGACTGTCGGACATACACCCGACCGAAAGTCGGGCCTACGAAACCATAAGAAACTAGTTCCCGGTAAAAACTAGTAAATAACTTTTAAAACAAATTTTGCCTTTTTCATCTATCGTAAACCATTTATTTCATTCTGTACAATATTTGAAATATAATTTCCATATAAAAAAGTTTTTCTTACCATTTTTTTCAATTTTCAAAATATTCTACTCAAGTTTCATGAAAAAGTATTTGTTTTATAGAAAATTAATTCCAATTTTTTTATATTTTTAATTTAAAAACCTACCTATTTAATTATATTGTACAACACACACACATAATAATGAAAATTTCTAAAAGGAAAAATTGCCAATGAAACGGTCTTGGCCGGATTAGTTCTGTCAGACATAAACTGGATAACAGGACGGAAAATTTCGGATGAATTCCGGAAGCACATTTTGTCCGATATTTCAATCGAAGAAATTTTACGTATGACAATCAAGTATTTCTCTTCTCCCAAAGTGCCGCTGGATGTATTTCTGTAAAAACAAATTAATAAAATAAAAAATTTCCAAAAACTCCCTATATTCACATCAGAAGAAATTCTGTTAATGAATTTCTTTTATTATTATTCCATATTTTTCAGAATTTGTGAGTTGCAAACATGTTGCAACGTCACAGTTCATAAGATAGTCGCCTGCTTTATAATAAATTACATGTCTCTATTTAGTATTTCTAATTAATATATATTTTAAGTAGTGAAATTCATCCATTTATATTTTCCTCTTACAGACTTAAGTTCGCCCATACCTACTGGCGCACATACTTTATACGAATCTGATCATGATGGACCTCATCTTCCTAACACACCTCAACCTCGTAGCCGTTCTAATTATCGTAGCAGACCGCGAGTTCATCCTGCCAGAGTTTCTCCTGCACCTGCCGAACCTCCTAGTCAGTAACTTGATCAAAAATTATATACTTTTTAAATATGATTTTATACTCTTGCTTGTTATCGGAAACTTTAAACATAAAAAATTGGCAATCATTTTTGCACCAATAGAAAAAAATAAATAATTTGTATAACATTGAGAACTTGTAACCTCTCTGTGTTGGCCAAAAGTAATATCTGTAATAAATTTAAAAAAAATCACAGGTGATTTGGACAGGACACCACAACATTTTTATACACCCCTATCATAGATTTAAAAAAAAAATTTCACTCCTCCCAAGCGAGAATAGTCAGAAAAATTATGCAGTTGGTCATAAGTATGCCATAAGGGCCAAAGCCACAAATTTTAGAGAATAAGATTATTGGCTCAAAAAAATTCTAATAGGTACATATTCTGACCAAGGCTTTTTTATAATCACATTTTTTTATTTTTTTATTGTAAGCATGCTATAAGGGCCTAACTGTGAATTTTCGTTTAAAATTAAAAGTGGGATTTTTTATCACCTTGCAATTTTTTTATTCGTGCCGAAACGTGATGAGACTTTGTAATTAAACTTTATTTGTCTTGATTCAGCAAATCAATAGCTAAAATTATTAGCGAAAGAAGGCGGAACACTCCTATGAAAAAGTCCTTTGTATAGACTATTTCAATATATCACCTAAAATAGTGCTTATTTTAAGCATCTAATTGGGCAAAAATTGGGTAGTGATAAATTAAAATCGGTAGTGTTGAATCAAATTTTCGGTAGTATAATTTTGTTATTTTCTCCCAAAATGCCGCCGGATGTATTTCTGTAAAAAAAAATTGATCAAATAAAAATTTCCAGAAACACTCCTATATTCACATTAGAAAAAATTATGTTGATACATTTTTTGTTTTTTATTTTATTCTATATTTTTTAGAATTTGAGAATTGAAAAAATTGTGCTACGTCACATTATGTAAGATAGCCACCTACTTTAGAATATATTGCATGCCTCGATTTAGTGTTTCTAATTAATATATATATATATATATATATATATATATATCTCTATATATATATATATATATATACATATATTGGTATCCGCATGAAAAGGGCTCTTATGGTCAGCATGGAGTTACGTACAGGATCATGATAGCCAGATAAATTCCCGGAATTTCAACCCTAAAATGAAACCTTTAGCTTGAAAAACGAGTTCAGGCGACATGCTTGAAATTGAAACTTCGAAAAACCACTTTTCGAGAAAAACATATCTAAAGTTGGCGAGTGCCATAAGCGCACGTGTTATACTTTTTCTTCAAACATAAAGTATAGCCACTTGCAGGTGCTTTCGACTCATGAGTGCCAATCGATTTAGTGTAGGTCCTAGTATCATCCACAACTCAAACCTGAAAATAATAATTTTTACCCTGACTTAGAAAAACTCAAATCTAGAACCGGTCATAAGGGCCCTTTTCATGCAGACGCCCACATTTCAAGTTGTAAAATTAATCCACTTCTATTTCCTCTTACAGAATTAGGTGCGCAGTTCGACTCTGTACCCAGTGGCGTACATACTTCTCCTGCCGAACCTTCTAAGAAGGTCAAGTCTATACGTTTTATAAATTTTTCTGTTCCTGTCAGTCTTCGAATAAGATTCGCAAATTCAAAGTATTACCAAATACACCCAAATGAAACACATCCTTGTGTTGTTGATCAAGATGGTAATATCGTTGGAGTAATGGAGAACCATCTTCTTCGTGCACTATATGATCCTACAAGATCATACCGGGTTGTATACAGCACGATAAAAAGAAACTTTGATCGAATTAGCGGCGATCAACTGCGAGACTTTCCTTCGGGCTTGCCAGTTACTTCACCCGAAAACCGAAAACAGCGAAAAATTCGAAAAATTTAATTTCGTATATAAAAAAATATTAAACTAAGTGTACAAATTGTTTATGAACCAAAGCCTGATCAAAGATTACAAGTATATTGAAAATGCAATGTTCTCTCGTCAATGGTCAGTCAGTCTTTTCTTCGAGAATGAATATAAAAGTTGCTTTTCATTGTCTACGAAAAAAAATGTACTTGAATTTTTTCGCGATTATAGAAAAATCATTATAGGACAACCATTATAGACAGAGCCGTAACTAGGGCAGTGTCGTCCGTGCCTCCACACTCGGCGCACGCCACAAGGGGGCGTAAATACACTGATAAATTACCCAACGAAATATATTAATTCAGAATTCCAAATAAAAATATTTCCATTCTTTTATTAGTAACCTTGAAATTGCTTAAACATTAGACTCCTGTTATTTACCAATTCTCATTATTATGTACTTTCATTTTTACTGCAAAAATTTGGTTCATTAACCTCTCCAACTAACCTCGTACTGTTGACTGATTTTTGAATTTCACAATAAAAAAGACAAAAAAACAGATACCAGACTTACCCTGAGACTAATTTTTAATGAGCCTGTCATAATTTATCATTAAAAAATGTAAAATTTTTAAGAAAACATTGGAAATTCAAGAAAAAAATAATATCTTCCTTTATTCCTGAAAAAAATTCAACAAAACGTGCTTTATGTAGGAAAAATTTGAATCAAAAAACCAGATTACACAATTACGAATTGGAGTTTTCTAAAAGTATTTAAGTTTATTCAAAAATAATAGACTGAAGCAATAAATAATGCCAACCACCTTTTTTCTACAAATAATAATAGATACAATGTTTATCTGTAATAAGAAAAATTAATAACTAATTTGTTTTTTATTCCAAATTTTCTCTTTATCATACTCACCCCATTATAATACTTACCCCTATCGACCCTAGTCGTTATAGAAAAATTTTATGAAAATGCAGAATTTTTTCCCTTAGTAATTACAAATCGTAAGCATGTATTTGGAATGATTAGTAAAACTGAAAATACCTAATAAATGATAATTTTGTTTATGTCGTAGAAATTTAGGAGAATCACGGTGTTGTCTAAAAACCTAGTAAATTAGCTAAATGCTTAATGGAGTGTTATTATGAATCGCAATGAATTTGAAGAAAAGTTACATGAAATTTAAAAAAATAACACAGGGTACGAAGCAGAGGATTACAAGTGTAAACGATGTTTTATTAGGTGGAGAAAATGTAAAAAGTAATGGAGATAAATGACCAAGGTCAAATTATTATTTGTCAAAAATGTATGAAAAATTCAAAATCAGAAGTGAAGTGAATGTGACAGAGTAATGAGAAGAATCAAAGCTGCGAAGAATCGCTACTAATGAACAAAATTGTGCTTCTGGCTGCAACAAATAATTTATATCGAATAAAAAAAATCTATTTTGAAAAAGTGGAACATTCCAATGGAAGGTTTGGAGAATTCCGAAAAATGTTCCAGGAAGGTTCCCGGAAATAGGTAAATGTTTGTGTATCCGGTGACGCTCCCAAGGAAGGTTCGGGAAATGTACTTGAGGAATTAATTAATTAATAATTGCCGCATTCTGCCTTTGGATGTACGTTGTTCCTGCGTGAGTTGGATAACCAGACAGTATGTGTCATGAGTCCTCGGGGTATGTATGATACGTTAATATCGCAATGACTGAATCGAAACGTGTTGAAGCTCTGGGTGTTTCTGGCATCACATGGTGTGCATACGCGCCATAAAGCCTCCGTGAATAGGGATAATGCTGGCATCGTGGCAGTCTAGCAAGTCATCCTTCAGTTGACTCGTCCACTCAATGTAGGCGTTTCGCCGGTTCGTCGTCGTGCTTCCATCTAAATTATTTTCAGCACCCGGAACTCTAGGATGATCGACATTGTTTGCCGACCCATTGTCGGGTGCTCTGCGCGTTCGATCGTTTTGAACCGCATCTACAACATTTTGGTGTTTTAGTGGTTTCATTGCTGTTCCCACGAGCAGCTAGGGAAAGGGTTCGTCCATCCTTGTAGAGCCGCGCATGCAAGGATAAGGCTGCATACTCTGAGAGGTCGCCCGGTATCCCAGAGTCACCATTCAAGACACCTCAGCCAGGTGCCATTCAGCTTTCGGCACGGTTGTTACGCCTCCGCTTACGGGTTATTCCTTCGGGACCATTCCTGGACAATTGTCCGTGACTGCTTATTAATTATTGTAACCATATCCAGCAGAAACCCTTGGTACAGGGACCCTCTATCCGCAACCCGAAGACGCGTTCAGTGGTTTTGCCATAGGCCCTTCAGTTCGATTCCAAAGGAATCGAAACCGAAACCGAATATATACAGGGTGGCGAAAAAGTATGGAATCTCCTAGAAATCTCTGTGGTTTGTTGAAAAAAAACCAAGGTAACTCTAGGTAGCTTTCAACTGGGAATCCAATGGTGACCTTGGATTTGACCTTGAGCCTCATTTTCAAGGTCATTTTGAGGTCAGCTTTGTTTTTTTAAGTGGGAACCCCTATTTTTGGTGCCAGAATCGAAAAGAGCGGAAAATATTACATTCGTATATGTGTTTAGGTCAAGGGTTAACGTGACCTCTACAGGTCAAATGAAGGTCAAAGTACGCTGTCATAGGACCTCGTAGGAATCTCGCAAAATTAGTGAAAAAATTAACCATGGTCATACCCTGGGTAAGTTTCAACTAGGAATCCAACAATCACCTTAGATTTGACCTTGAAACGCTATTTTCAAGGTCATTTTAAGGTCACATTCGATAGGTTGATTAGGCTCAGATTTTGAATATAGATGTTAAAGTAAAATTCAAAGGTCATTTCAAATGAAACTCTTATCACCATAATCCTTCTTTTGACGCAACCCAGGAACAAGGACGTAGACGTAGAAGGATTCTGTTTCCTTTGGGGTGCTTTTTTAGAGCGAGTTCCCCCTGCCTCTCACTTGGGATGCTTTTTTAGAGTGAGGTCCCCTTGCCTCTCACTTGGGGTGCTTTTTTAGAGTGAGTTCCCCTTGCCTCTCACTTGGGGTGCTTTTTTAGAGTGAGTTCCCCTGCCTCTCGTTGGGGTACTTTTTTAGAGTGAGTTCCCCTTGCCTCTCACTTGAGGTGCTTTTATGAAGTCTCTCAGTAGATAAATAAATTTACAACAGATGCTCGAATTGTTCTCCATTCGTTTCTTGACAGTAACCAATCCTGTTGTAAAGCGACTGAACTGCTTTTCCAATTATATCTTTTGGAGTGAGAGCAGCTTCCTGAACAATGCTACGTCTTAATTCATCAATATTTTTCGGATTAGTTTATACGGTCTTTTAAATAACCCCATAGGAAATAGTCCAAGGGTGTTAGGTCTGGAGATCGAAAAATTTCGGAAAATTCCTCATTAAAGAATCTTGTAACATTAACTCCATAATGAAACTATGTAACCATGTGTTTTCAAAATCATTTCCTTTTACAGCTTGTATTGCTGGAACCATTTGGTTACGCAATAGCTGTTGATGACCTGCTGCATTAAAATTGCCTTCGATAAAGAAGGGTCTACTATTGTGTCATCTACAATTCCTGCCCACACGTTTAATTTTTGGGGATATTGAGTGTGACTTGCCTTCATCCAGTAAATATTTGTATCAGACTAATACCTGAAGTTATGCCGATTGACATTGCCATTTATCTCTAACGCTGCTTCATCTGAAAAGACAACATTTTGTAAAAATCGTGGATTTTCAGTTATTATTTCCATCATCGTCTCACGAAATTCAATATGACGATTAGGATCATCTTCATTTAACTCTTGCACGAGTTTCATTTTGTATGGATGAAATTTGTTTCTTTTCAAAATTGTTTGAGCAGATTTGTGATGGATGTTGTGTTGTAATGCTGCAGATCGAAGAGTTTAATGAGGATTTTCTACAAAAGACAGTAAAACATCTAAAGACTTTTCTTCGTTTGTTGCTGTCGATGGTCAAAATGTTTCAAAATGTTGCATTAAACAGATTAGTTACGTTACTATACGACCTTTGCTGATCACCCCAACCACTCATCATCAAAAGAGATATGCGTTCTCTTTCGAACAAAGGAAACATTTTGGTTGTAAAGTTGTAATATTAATGAGTTAAAAGTGGAGGTGTGATTTTGTTATTAAAAATCTACAAAAAGTTTAAAGAATCTAAAAACTATTTTACAAAGAACAAATGTATGATCAAAATATTTGTCAGTTTTGTCACATTTTTATCTCTTGCAACAAAAAAGTGTTATTTCTACTTGCCTATCACAACAAATGTATTAGTCAAGCGATTTCTATTTCAAAAGTCCATTGATTGACAAGTTATAATATTGGAAAGAAAAGTTATAATAAATATTAAATAGCAAGGACATTTACTTTTTTCTTAAAATATTTAAACAGTTGACAGATTTTTTTAATGATAAAAAAATACTATTTCCTTTTCATATTAATGAACAAATAAAAGGGCAAATCATTCTAAAGATTCACCCAAAAGTAAGAGGCAAGGGGAATTCACTCTAAAAAAGCACCCCGAGTGAGAGGCAACGAGAACTCACTCTAAAAAAGCACCCCAAGCGAGAGGCAAGTGGAAATCACAGTTACCTTGGTTATTTTTTTCACTAATTCTCCAAGATTCCTACGAGATCCTATGACAGCGTACTTTGATCTTTATTTTACCTATAGAGGTCACCCTAATTTGTAGAGTTAACCCAAGACCTAAACACATACCTGAACGTAACATTTCCCGCTCTTTCCGTTTCTCGCACCAAAAATAGCGATTCCCATTTTAAAAAACAAAGCCGACCTCAAAATGACCTTGAATATACAAGCGCGGAACGGACGAGTTGATATGCAAGCTCTTCTGTATATGGATGATCTGACGCGTGGTGATGTCGTGGACCATGAGCTCGTGCTTTGTTCATGGTACTACACCAAACGAATACGGTAGAACAAGGACGGCAAGCATGTCAGTCGCAGATATTTAGTCAACGCCGACAGATTGAAAGACTAAATCTGTCGATAGGGTCGCTTACATCTACTTCGGAGAGGCTTCTTCGCTGATGTTATATCCTAAATGTCTCTCTCAGGCACGCCTAGGTATAGGTCCTCAAGAGCGCCAGCAGATCGTCCACGCTCAGAGTGTGCTTAAGCTGCTGTGCTCCAGAAGCATAGATCTTCAGGTCATCCATATAAAATACATGAGTGACCATATGTTCGCGATGATTGGTGCAGCCTCAGGGGTACCCAGAAGAATTGCGTAGTGCTATAGATAGTCGCAGAAGTGTGATGCAGAAGAGGAGAGAGTTCATGGTGTCGCCCTAAGACATGCTCCTCTGAAAGGTGACGCTGTTCGTTGTCACAAGATAATTTCCAGGTTACATAGTAAATCTGGTTTTCCTAAGGAGCATCTATCTCTCTATGCATCCCGCTATGTGTGGATGTTCTCAGCAGGTGACTTGTAGTTTCTTAGATTGGACGAGTCGCCTTTCTTTGGTAGGAGTACAGTGCGTCCTACTGCCAGCCAACTTTATATATGGGGTCAAGATCTGGGCCACATGTTGTTGTGTATAAGTAAGCTTCTGCCACCAGGAAATCTTGATACCATCTGGTCTAACAGCGGAATAATTCTTCGTATTCCTCAGTGCTTCCTTCACCTCTTCAGCAGTGATTGGCGGACATTCCTCCTCAGATTTTATGAGATTATCGTAAAGCTCCTTGAAGCGGATGATGTTCTCAGTGTCTTTATTGCATGGGTATCAAAACTCTTAAATCTCTCTCCAAAAAGTCTTGATCTTCTTGGGCTTGAGCGGATTTTTGACAGAAACAGGTAGATCGCTAAAGAGAAGCGATGGGCCAACGAGAAACTGCTGATTCTCCCTGATGCACGTCTCCGTCTTTTGTAGTCTCCTTCATGCGTCAGTTAACACACGTATTTTCTCAATAATGTACTAATTGATTGTCAGTAGCTTTGACTTACTCAGTATGTGATGCTAGATCCTTCTTTCGTAGGCGAACATTCGGACCCTTTTCGTAAACGACCTACCAGATGTTATGTAGTCAAACACATACCCAACAGGGTTCGCATTCTGTTTTGCCCAAAAAATCTTCTTGTTTAGTTGATGCAAGCGCCTTGTGGTCTTTTGAACTACACGATTGATCGTCCAGAGGTCGGACGCCACCGAGATATCCTCACGAAGGGAGGCATCCATTTCAGCCAGATCTTCGGACTAAGTAGGAACCTGGATGTTAAAGCTCCTCCTATTCCTGAAATCGCTATCATTTCTCAGGGGGTACCTACTTTCCACGATTTGTCTTAACGTCTCATCCTCCTCTTCGGCTTGTTCATGCCGAGCGGGTGACATTCTAGAGAATTACGCCCGCTCCCGGTGAAATCGCAGTAACGTTACAGCTGTAACCATGCCTCACGACCATGAGATAGGTGGTTGCAGTCTGCAATGGACTCAATTCGACGATCCGGCAAAAGTCTCCTGCACCTCCCGCAAGTGTCTTAGCACTTCGTTGAAACGCAGGGATGCTTTTCATGCTATTAACCAGTGGAAACTTGGCACCTCCAAGAACACCGATGATCACGACGACTAGCTTGCCAGAATATTCCGGATATAACATTCGCCACTCCCTTATAAGGTCTTTATACCACTCTTTCTTTTCATTCTCCTTACCTGTGATGTCCTTGTCGGCTGGTTCCGAAAATTCGATAACGAAGATGGTTCGTTTCTCGAAGTCAAGGAGAACTATTTCAGGCCTCGAGTGCGCGACAGAAACAATTGTCGAGAATATGACGTTCCAGTATATGTGGCACTTCTCATTTTCGACAATTGACTCTATTTCCCTAGGAGCGTTTGACGGAGTGGTGTCATGGCTAATTCCGCAAGAGTGACAAAGATGGTAATAAAGCAGTCTTAGTGCTTAGTCTTTCCCGCATGTGTTGGATAACTAGATAATATGTGTCCAAGGTGCTCGGGGTGCGCATGACATGCTCTGCAGCTATCACCGGGAATGTCTTGGCTTAAAATGTGACGAAGGTATGCTAAAGTTGGAACGACACCGTCTCGACACGCCAAAATGAAACCCTCCGTGCCCGACTTCAATCCGGGTGATTGGAGGAAAGCAAACGTTAGACACCTTTCTGAAAAGTGACCCAGCATTGGATGCTGCGTCTTTGCAGACACATCTATCCATGAGCAGGTTCTCCCGAAATCCTGTTACACGTTTCTTTGAGCCGCGTTGTTCGTACATCTTTCGCCACACAGATTCGATTGTCCGAACGATTCCGTCATTCAGGGTAGCTGTAAAGATCTTATACAGCGTTTTCAGACGAGTTATTGGCCTGTAATTATTTGGGTCAGAAAAGTTGCCTACCTTCGGGAGGAGCACTGTGCGTCCTTGGACCAAACACTTCGGAATAGGCTCTTCCGACTTTAGATATTACGTGAAAATGCGGGCCAGATGCTGGTGGGTTGAAGGAAACTTCTTCCAGCAGAAGGTCTTGATACCATCTGGTCCTGGAGCGGAATAGTTCTTCATGCCTCTTAATAATTTTTTCACCTCCGCGGTAGTGATAGGTGGGCATTCCTCTTCAGGTGTTAAGAGAGCACTGCACAGCTTCTTGAAGTTATTTATTTCCTTTGAGTCTTCTTTCAGTGGATGCTGGACTTCGTAGACTTCTCTCAAAAATGTATCGACCTCCTGTGGTTACGGCGGGTGGTCGACAGTAACTGGAGAGTCTTGGAAGAGTTAAGATGGGTCAGAGAAAAAATGTTGATTTTCTCAGACTCGCCTCTCCCACCGCTCTTGATTTTTCCTAGCGTCAGATAGTACCCGTATTCTGTCAACAATATGCTACCGGGTGGTCAACAGCTTTGACTTGTCAGCGGTCCTGCTTTTATAAGTGTTGATTTATATGAACAATTCATATCAAGCTATTATACCTAGTATATGTAAAACTGAAGCGTTCGAAATATAATTTATAAATAAAATCCTTAATAAATAACAAAATGGAAACTGGAAATGTTTCAAATCTTAATTAAAATTTAAGTATTTGAAATTAAACCATTCCAAATTATACAATTTATTATTTCAATGTTACAAAGTAATATATTAGAGATTGTAACTTCGTAATCATTTAATGCTAGATCATCATTACAGATAACATATTATGTTTTCTACGGAGTCATCTTTAGTGAATCAGCATCGACAATAATTGAAGCTTCAGGAGGCGATTGTGGACGATATTGATATTCAACAGTTGGTTCTTCAGCTTCTCCCGGTCCGCCAGCAACACTTATGCGAATTTCTGGAATGGCACAATCATCTGTAGCCACCGATTCTCCTAATTTGTTTGGCACACTTCTAAAAAAACAATTAAATTGCGTTATTTTTTAGGCTGCGGGGCCTAATTTAATTCTAATATATACTGGTAAAAATTTGTTGAAAATAGTTTAATTCGTTACAATTATAAATTATCTCAACCAATTGATAATTTTTGAATAAAGCGTTCTAAAATTGAGCATTTTCATTAAAAACATAATTTAGACATTTTTAATTAAAGAGGTTTATGAAAATGATAATCCATATTGAAACGTTTGAAGTTGGGCAATTCAGCATCAAAAAAGGCTAAATTCTGAAATTAAAAATGGAAAACTTTCATGAAAGGAGTAATTTCAAATTCAAAATACATAATATACGAGAAATTTTCAGATCAAAGGATTCGAAATTGAATTCATTGAAATTGAACATTTTTGAATTAAAAGCGTGCCAAATATTAGATGATTTAAGAGTGAACCTACCAGCGGTAAAGACGTGCCTAACCCTACTTCTGATGTAATATACTATTAAAATATAGGGAAAATGAATATTTTCGCGATTTATTTGATTTTGACTTCAGTGTTTCAAAATATTCTTTTATTTTATAGTATGATAAGTTAATATGGAGCATTACCGGAAATTTTATACAAAATGTTTCGCGAAAATAGTGATAATTATTTACTGTTATTTGGAATAAACGTTGATAGATCGATTTTGATCGATACTAAAATCTTCGTAAGTATAAAATTAACCATTTTAGACAGCATCATGAATAGTTTGAATAATTCTTTTCAAATTTTATGCTAAAATAGCAATGCAGCGTGACCAGACAAAAGACTTGTGGAACAGACTTTAAAGTCATTTTTGAAATCCTTAACTCTAAAATATTCAACTTTACTCTCGATCTCTTACTTTACTCTTGATATCTGTGGATCTCAAATATTTAAAAAATGGTGTAATATTATTTAGAAAGAAAACAAGTTTTTTTAAATTAAATTTATTCAGAAAAAAAAATCTTCTCCTTTCACTCCGCTGGGATTCGAACACCAGATCAACTGATTTCCGGTCAGGTGCTCTAACCATTGAGCTACTAGCGAGATCAGACGAAGAATCCTTTTTTTTTTAAATACGCTTTGTTATGCAAAATGTTATATACAAATCAATTTTTACTAGGAATCTGTATTATCATCGGAGATGGTAACGATCGATCCGAAGAGAAATCCTTTCACACACACTGTGAAAATGGAAATTTACAACATCGATCAAAGGTATATCCTCTAATACAGAAAATATTCAACGTCCTCAGACTAGATGGAGTTATAAATTGAAAATTTTTTGAAATTAAATTTATTCAAACAAAAAGATCTTCTCCTTTCACGCCGCTGGGATTCGAACACCAGATCA
>CAKNYM010016666.1:0-11842 GCA_932195095.1 Andricus curvator
ACTAGTGCTCTTACTATTATAGGCATATTTTTTTCTCCGTGTAGCTATGAACATTGGGTTGAAGTTTCAGACGTCTAATCTGACAATTTTTTTTTAATTCTTGGAATAAAAAAAAAACAAAAAAAAGGTTGTAAAGTTTCTAAAACCAACATTTTTTATTTATTTACCAGCTGAAATTTACCCAGCGTCACCTGGAATTTTAAGAGATTTCATAGAATTTAAAGGAATTTTAAAGAGACTTTAAAGGATTGCAAAAGATCTTGAAGTAATTTTAAGGAATTTCAAGAGATTTAATAAGATTTCAAAAATTATTAAAGGATTTCAAGAGATTTATAGTGTTTTAAAGAAATTTCAAGGGATAAAAAGACTTTAAAGGATTTAAAAGAATTTTCAAGGGATGCTAATTGATTTTAGGGATTTAAAAAGAATTTTAAAAGAGTTGAAAAAGAGGTTTTTTTCAGAGATTTCACAAGATTTAAGATATTTTAAGTGATTTTAACAAATTTGCAGGAATTGGAAGAGATTTTAATGAACTCCAAGGGATTTTGATATATTTTAAACAATTTTAAGAGATTTACAAAATAATCTTAAATTTTTTAAAAATCTCTTGAAATCCGTTGAAATTGCCTAAAGTTAAATAAAATTCTTTAAAATCCTTTAAATTTTCTATAAATCTCTTAAAATCGTTTTACATATTTTGAAATCTCTTAAAACCTCTTAGAATTCTTTCAAATCTCTCGAAATATAATGAAATCTCTTGAAAAATCTTTAAACTCTTTTGCAATCCCTTTAAAATCTTTAAAATCAAGTAAAATCCCTTAAAACCCATAAAATGGTTCAAATCCTTTAAATCTTTTGTAAATCTCTTAAAATGACTTAAAATATAATTCCATCAAGTCACTTAAAATCTGGTGAAATCCTTTAAAATCTCTTAAAATCCCTTAAAAATCCTGAAAGTCACTACAAATCTTTTAAAATCCCGGGCCACGCTAGGTAAATTTCTGCTAGTAAATAAATAAAAATAAAATGGTTTTGGGAACTTTTTTCATATTTTTAATACAATAAATGTAAAAAAAAAGTTCATCAGACTGAACGTCTGAAACTTCAACCCAGTGCTATGAACTATTCCCAAGGCGGCAGAGCTGAAAAAGAAATGGGACTAACGAAACAGATAAAAAATAATGAGTAGGAAGTGAAAAAATGTGGAAAATTAAAAATCACGAATTATTTAATTTTCCATAACTCTTAAATTCTCAACATTTATATTCGTTTAATTGCAAAATATCGAATATAAATATTTTAATTATAATTATTTTGACTAACATAATTAATTAATCGATTATAATAAATTATTGCTGCTAACCAAAAATACCCAAAAAATAAATACCATATACACAAATAGATGAAAAATAAAAATACCTAATTATAAAATTGAATAAAATTATTTGTATTTAAATAATGAGGTAAATTAATTATTTAATATATATATATATATATATTGAATAATTAATTCATCCAATTATTGAAATTAAATTAATTTTAAGAAATTTTATAATTCGATAAATTTGGATATTGGAAATTTAAACATTTGTCCATTTATAATTCGGTTCCATATTATTTTCGGCAATTACTTCCTCATAGAGGAAGCTTTGTAGTGGTGTCAAAATCCAGTTTCCAAAAAACGGTTTTTCTGAATATATTGCAAGAGGAATATATATAATTTGACGTCCTGAAAAATTGTCCGGTAGTATGCATGTGTGAGTGTATGTATGTCAAGCTTTTTACGATCCTGCAATATCTGGTGAACGTGTACAGATAAATTGATCAAATTTGGCATACTTATTCCACTATACATATACCAAGTTGAATTTCTAACAAGGCTTTAACAAAATATTTTAAAACTAATTGAAAAATGTTAATTAATAGATTAAATCTTTCAAATCATCTTCTTTGGGACTAATAAAAAATACCGAAACAATAATTATATATATACTGAATCTAAACAATTTAAAAAAATAGTTTCAAATAAATATCAATCTACTTTAATAAACAAAATTTTGGTCGAACAAAAAATATTTTATTTATTTGTCAAATTAAATCTCTATCTATAATTTGAGTAAATGAAGCATTATTCGAATTAGTGAAGTAAATGACAAGTAGACGGTAGAATAATTAAGCAAAATTTGTTTTATTTTCATGAGTCTTATTTTATATTACAAATTTACGTATATTAGGTTTTTTTCAACATATTAAAACGGATTAACAGATATATTAATTAAAATACGGATTTTTATTACTATAAATTAAAAATGACAGTATTTGGATTGTTTCCTGGCTTCAACGGTGTAGAGTATATTAAAAGAAATTAAAAAGAAGACTGTTATTTTTATCATAAATAGTAAAATTTAATTTAAAACTAAGTTAAATAAATAAAATGAAATGATATATTAAATCTCCACAGTTTGCTGAGCCTTCTCACCAGGAGTATCCCATAAATTATGCAGTACTCTGACAGTACTATATTAATGAATGAAGTATTAATTTTTTTTTAATAAATAGGTATTTTGTATGTCTATTAAAAACAAAATAAAATGGCAAATAAATTTGAATGATTTAAACATAATTTTTAGAGATGAAAAATAATTGGGAAGTTGTGTCCCTAAATTTAAATTTTTTACCGAATACAACTTAATTTAAGGATTACCCCATGCGCCAAGGTGAACAATCCGTTGAGAGGGAAAAATGGATTAAGTCAAATGCCACGACTTATCACATAAGAAAAAAAGGTTATTTGTATGATATTTTATAAAAATTCGTGAATTTAAAACCAATTTTTTCTCATGTTTTTTCCTGAAAAAATGCACTTATTAGTAGGAAAGCAAGTTATTTCTAATTTTTTTGTTTGTTTCGTGGTTTTTTTGGTTTTTAACTTATTTTCTAAACTACGTACTATGCTTAAAATTAATGATTAATTTTTAATTTCATAAATATATACAGCTATATATACATATGTACATTTAAGTGTTACGAGTTTAAAAGGCTTTTTGACATATCGCTCTACGTTTGGAGACCTCCTGAGTGAAAAAAGGGTTTTTACGGTATTTAAATTTACCACGTGGTCTTCTTTATATGTATTTTAATTTTTTTTCGTAAAATAATATAAACAATAAATAAATAGATAATATAATATAAACAATTGACATTTTTAATCAAAATTATCAACATTATTAATTTATATATTTTATTATTTTTATTATTTATTTATAAATAAAAATTGTATTTAATTGAACATAAACGAAATTTTTCATAAAATGGAATTTCAGAATTAACCAAGCTAATTTTAAGCAATTATAACTCCTATGGAAAGATAATTTTTTTCAAATTTATTGAACTTTTTTGTTTTAAAAATTTATTTTTCAAATAAAAAAAATGTTACCTGAAACGAATGCGGTAGCCGATAGGAATTATAATGTTTTAGAAATAATGTTGTAATTAATTCTGAAATTTTACTCAGTGAAAATTCAATTTCAATATTGAGTTATTATGCGAAAAGAAATATTCTTTTCATGTTGTACTTCATTGAAAATGTTACTTTCTTGAATCCTGCGCAAAGATATATTTTATTGGATCCAGAGACTAACCGAAAATACCGAAAAGAAATGAATCCCTATTACACGAATTGATAAATTGATTGACGAATAAATTAAAAATACCGAATTTTATGTGGCCTAATTTTCAAGTTTCCGAAATCCAAATTTAACGATTCATAAAATTTCAGAATTGTACAAATAAGAAATTATTAAATACCCCAAAAATTCTTCAATTCACAAAATAAAATTTTGGAGAAATTAAAAAATTGTCCGATAAAAAGTGAACTCGATTTCATTGATTTATTTTTTTCTTTGATTTGAATCTGAAAATGTAATTAAGGAATTACTTATTAGAAATATTTACTAATTCATTTACCTGATTATTATTTGTTAATTGGACAATTTTAAAATTTTATAATTCAATGAAATTTGATTTTATTATTTTAAAAATTCTGACATTTATAATTCGGTATTTTTACTTTTCATCAATTTATGTATTGGGTATTCATTTTTTCGGTATTTTTGGTTGGTCCATGGATCCATTGTGTTTCAAAAGTCCAAATTTTAACAGAAGTTCGTAATATATCTAAATTATTATTCAAAACTTTTTGAGAAGGAAGAATAATATCCGGATTTTGAACAATTTGGACTTTTATAGAACAATAGGAATAATTTTGGATAAGATATAAAGGCACAGTTACTAAATATGTACATTTTAAGGACTTATACAACAGCGTATCTGTTTTCAGTAATTCAAATGAACTCTTTGATTATCGTCCTAATTATATTTTCCCTAATTTCTGGACGAAAAGTAGATTATTAAAAATATGGATTTAAAAATCTACGACTTGGCGCCACGAAAATAAGCGGCTTTCACAGCGCCTCTACAGGTATGTGTCCGTAACACTGGAATGATAGCTATATATATTATATATATATATGCAACGACCACAAACTTGCCTGGAGCGCCAACTACAATGAAGGTACAAAATATTACCGTAATTAAAATAGATATAATGACTTGATAGATGTAATTTGCAGGTTATGTAACAAGCTTGTAAACATAAAGGCTTATTCATATGCAAGAAACTTTTCGACATGTCACTTTTTAAAAGTACAAATATATATTATTAGAAGTGCTGCAGGGTCGTTGCAAAAACAAAATTTCCTTTCTTTATAATTTTAACATAAAATATAAAAATAGATAACCAATTTGACTGTAGAGAAACGAATTTTTTGAAAGTCTTAATGGCATGCGTCGCACCAGCAGCCTCACTGCATGTTGATCGCGCGCTTATTTGAAATGATAAACTATGCAAATCAATTTTTACAACATAATTATTATAATATTATTATTATTGTTTAATAATTTTAAAGTACAAAAAATATTATGAATTATTCAGTATTGACATTTGTGAAGAAAAGTCTTCCTTCTTTTGAATTTAAAATCAATAATTCATTTGTAAAGAGTAAAATCAAAGAATTAATTTACCTTTTACTCTAAAAGTCTATTTTGTGATTTGAAAATTCTAAACTGATGATTTATCATGAAAAATTAATTTACACATTTGATAATTTCAAAAAAAAAAACATATACAGCGAAAAACACGATAATTGACAGAAATGGACTTGCAGATTGAACTATTTAAAAACTGTTACAGATTGAACTATTTTTAAATTTAAACATTAAAAATTGTGATATTTACAGGTGCAATAGTTCAAAATTGTATTAAATACATGCAGGAATCATCACAACAACTGGTTTTCCTTCCCAAAGCACATACATTTTCAGGGTGGCGATTCGGCGGACAATTTCAAATTCCCGGTTATTCCCCGGTTTTTCCCGGTCAAGTTTTTCAATTTTCCCGGTCAACTAAAAGTAACATATTCATATTTTCCGTAAAACGCAAACATTTATTTTAATTCATGACGTTCACTCTGAACATCCTTTAACACAACAGAACAAAACATTGCAAAATAAACGAATTTTCAAAAAATACTTGAATTTTCCACTAAAAATATCAATTTTTCACAAAAAAATGAAATAGTTAAACTTTTCAACCAAAGTGATGAATTTCCAAATAAAATTATGAATCTTCAACTGAATAGTTGAATTTTAAACAAAATAAAAAATAAATTTTCAGATAAAATTATAAATATTTAACTGGAACACTTGAATTTTTGACCAAAAAGATGAATTTTTAAACCAGAAGATTAATTTTCAAATAAAAAGAATCATTTTGTACAAAAAATACAATTTTTCAACAAAATACATGCATTTTTAACAAAATAGTCGAATTTTTGATTAAAGGAGACAAATTTTCAACCAAATAGTTGAATTTTGAACTAAAACAAGAATCATTTTCAACCAAAAATGGAACAGTAACGTTTTTAGTGCAAAAAAATTAATTTTAAACCAGGCATAAGAGTTTTCAACTAAAAAAATGAATATTCAACTGAAATAATTGAATTTTCAGACAAAAAAATTAATTTTTACTAAAAAAGACAAATTGTCAACCAAAACTTAAATAATTATATTTCAAGTTAAAGAAATTAATGTTTAACCAAACAAACGAAGTGATGAATTTTCAAAAAAAATTCTAAATATTTAACGGAAATAGTTGGATTTTAAACCAGACAGATGAATTTTTTTACTGCAATGATGAATCTTTAACTAAAATAATTGAATTTTGGACCAAGAAGATGAATTTCTACCAAAAGACGAATTTCCAACTAAAAAAGATAATTTTTCTACCAAAAATTGAATAAATAAATTCATAGGCAAAAAAAAAGAAAGTTAAAAAAAGAGATGAATTTTCAACTAAAATTATGGAAAATACAACTGGAATAATAGTTACATTTTCATTAAAAAAAATAATTACCTAAAATATTTCAAGTAATTTATTTAATAAATTACATTTTTTTATACAAAATTATAGACAATGAAATGAATAATTGGATGAAAAAACTTCACTTCATTGGCGAATTTCTTGATGACAGCTCTCTCAGCTCGCGGAAATTGTTACAAAACATTTATATAATTTTTTTTCATGCACATATTGCTTAAAATGTGTTGCCTCGGAAAAAAAAGTAAATAAACGTTTTCGAATAATTCCCGCGAGACGAAAGTGCTGCCATCAAATTGCCACTTCATAACCTCAAAATCCTAGTACCGATTGGTCCTATTTGGAACGATTGAAACTTTGCAACACTGAATATTTCCCAATCGTGCACACACGATTAGAAACAATTCAAATTTCTTTCTATCATACTGAATTGTTTTCAATTAATTATTTCTAGAAGGGTAAACAGTTTGCTTTTTTCGAAAATTGTACGGATAATAAATAATAATATCTTTTGTATTTGCTTTACCGACATATTCTGCAAATCGCGAAATTACCAAACCGAATTTGCAAGCGGTTGGTTTGTGAATGCGCCTTTATGTTGTTCTTTTCAAGTGCGCTCGAAACCAGACATGCCCAACTCGGGGAAATTCCCTGCGAGGACACATGTTTCGCGTCCCCTAATCTTTCTCCTAGAGAGCGAGAGAGGTGGTAGACGCGTGGGAGAATCTTTACTCTGTGACATACGCGTCTGCCACGCGCATGCGTCTACCACCTCTCTCGCTCTCTAGGAGAAAGAGTAGGGGACGCGAAACATGTGTTCTCGCAGGGAATTTCCCCGAGTTGGGCATGTCTGCTCTAAACGAACCCTTTTGGGTCTCTGCTGGTATCTACTGGAGCTCAAGTTCGAAAGGATACCAACTTTTATTTGAGCCGCAACATTAGTGAACCCCCAGTTTTTTCTGTGTTGAATTCTCAACCGAAAAGATGAATTTTTAAACAAAAAGATTAATTTTTAAAGACAAAGATTAATTTTCTACCAGAAAAGACCAATTTTCAATCAAATCGCTGAATTTTTAACTAAAAAAGATCAATTTTCAAACAAAAAAGATGAGTTTTCTATAAAAAATTGATTTTTAATTAAAAAAGATCAATTCTTAACCTAAAATTGAAGAGTTAAATTTTTGGATAAAAAAATTTATTCTCCACCAAAGAGATGAATTTTCAACTAAAATGATGGGATATTCAATGGGAATAGTTACATTTTCAGTTAAAAAAAAAAAATTCGAAAAAATACTAATTTAAAAAAAGTTACATTTTCAAAGAAAGTTATAAATTTTTAACTAAAATAACGAATCACTAACTGGAATAGTTGAATTTCAAACCAAAAAGGTGAATTTTTCAATAAAGTTATGAAACTATAACTAGAAGAATTGAAGCTTAATTTCTACCAAAAAGACAGATTTTCAACTGAAAAAGATAATTTTTCAACAAAAAATGAATGGTTGAATCTTTCGTTAAAAAAATTAATGTTTAACCAAAGAGATGAATCTTCAACCAAGAAAATTGATTTTAAAAAAAAGTGTTGTAACTTTAAATCAAGTAATTTAATTTTGATTCTAAGAAAGATGAATTCTGAGCAAAGAAAGATTTATCAGTCAAGAGAGAGAAAAAATTGCGAACAAACTGTTGCATTTAAAAAAAAAAAAGATGAATTTTCAACGAAGAAGATTAATTTTATACCAAAAAGAACGAATTTTCAACAAAATACATGAATTTTCAAAAATAGAAATGTTCAATTTTCAGTTTGAAAAAATTAATTTCAAACCAAAAGAAAGACGAATTTTCAAATAATTGTTAAATATAGTAATATAAAGCTACTTTTACAAATAAAGAATAATTTTTATTCATTTTTATAATTTAATTTAAAAAAAAAAAATTAAGCACGAAAAATTATGTATTTTGTTGAAAATTCATCTTCTTTGGTGAAAATCTTATTACTTGGTTCAAAATTGCATTCATTTTTTTGAAAATTCGTCTTTTTGGCTTGAAAATTCCACAATTTGATGCACTTTTTTTCTTTTTTGACTAACAATTTTTTTTGAAGAAATTTCACTTCTTTCTACAGACATTTAACCTTTTTTGTTAACAAAGCAACTATCTGGTTAAAAATTAATTTATTTCGGTTGAAAATCAACTTTTTTGTTAAAAATTCAACTGTTTTGTGAAAAACTCGTATTTTTGACTCGAAAATTCAACAATTTAATAGAAAATTTAACTATTTGGTTGAAAATTGATGTATTTTGTTGAAAATTCGTCTTTTTTGGTTCAAAATTTAATTCATTTTTTGAAAATTTAACAATTTTGTTAATAAGTATACTTTTTGGTTGAATATTCAATTATTTTGAAAAAAATCAACTCCTTGGTTGAACTACTTTCTTCAAAGTTATTTTTTTTGGTTGAAAATTCATCATTTTAATTGAAAATTCGCTTTGCTGTGGTTAAAAATTAATTTTTAAAATGAAAATTGAAACTTTTGTAGAAAATTTAACTGATTAGTTGAAGATGAACTTTTTTGTTAATAAATCATATTCTCGGATTGAAATTTCAACTATTTTGAATAGATTTGAATTACTTTTCGCACTTCAATAAAATAATAGTTTTAAAAGAAAAAAAAAATTAATTCAAGGTTCTCCATTTTTTTTCGTTTTGAAAAAAACTGATATTTAGAGGTGCCGCAAGCCCCATGAAGTTTAATACGTATTTCCCATAAGAAGAAAACGTTTTTGTAAATTTTATTTAGAATCATCAATATTAGGTGAATCGAGTTGAATTCGACATTTATCTTCAAAATTAGCTATAAACTACAAATATTTATTTTTCAAATATCACCCCCATAAGTCCGTTTTATAGGGCCCCAAAGAAACCCCATAAGTGAGAAATTGGGTTTTGCGAGGTTTTAGCGCTAATTATGATTTTTTGCGCTTTTTCAAATAAAAATTGTTTTTAATATATAAACTAATACTTTCTTCTGATAATTAGATATTCATATAAATTGTTTAAACAATTAGTTATTGTTTTTGGCGATGTTCTCTTAGAATAGAGTTAGAAAGTCGCGGATTTTTTTTTCGAATTTTTGAACTTACTTTGAACTTTTTTATTAAATCGAGAAATTAATCAATTAAATTTCAAGAAAATGAATGTTTAAACAATTTATTATTATTTATAATAATATTCTCTTAGAATAATGCTAGAAAGTTCCAGTTTTTTCTAAAATTTTACACTTTTTGTCCACTTTTCATTTATAAAGAAATAATTATTAATTGAGGTTAACAAATATAATTGTTTAAACAATCTTTCATTTTTTAAATAATATTCTCTTTTAATACTGTTAGAAAGTTGCGGGTTTTTTTTAAATATAGAACTTTTTGTCGACTCTTCACTTAAAGTGTGATGTCAGAAAAAATATTCACAAAAAAGAAAGAAATTGTTAAGAAAATGATTTTCTATATTGTTTATTTATTTATATGATATTTATATCATTTGTTATAAATGAAAAAAAATTAGAAATCCAATATTAAGGCTTTACATAAAATAGTTTATCAATAGTCAGTAGAGTGGTCCAAAATTTGCTTGTTCTCGAATTTTCATGCATATTGTTAATAATAAATAATTAAAATTAAAGATAATGAAGTTATTTGTTTAAATAATTTATTATCATTATTAATGATACTCAATTTGAATAATGCTAGAAAGTTGCATTTTTTCTGAAATTTTCAATTGTTTGTCTATTTTTCCCTGGCACACGGAGAGAAAACTTGGGGGATTTCTAACAGAAATTCTGGTAAAAATTCATACTATTTCTGATAACTTGGTGACACAGTGGGCTTTCCAGTGAAATATAGTTTCTTGGTTACTATATTTTAATGTGCCCTGTTTTGAAAATATCCACAAATACTTTTTGCGGTAAATAAGAGAAAACTTGAGTAATTAATCTTATAATTCTCGTAACAAATTCTGTGCCTTATACCATATCGTACCGTGCAGCATGGTAATTTTTGTAGAGGTAAATAGGAAGCCTGACCCTCCCCTACTACCTGCAATCCCTTACCGAATAGTACCTTATGCCATGAGCATGGTAATTGTTATAAAGGTAAATAGGAAGGATGGCCCTCCCCTACTACCTGCTCTTCCTTACCGGACAGTGCCTTATACCATTATTATTTTATTATACCATTAAGCCATTTCCCTTTCGGGGTAGGCGTGACTTGCTCGGTTGGAGAATAGTAGTGTGAGCATGGTAATTTTTCCGGTGGAACTATGGTGAGAGCTACTATTTCAAATATGTTTTTATCCAACAAATTAAGATATTTTCTAGTGTGCCCAATGTAACTTATATGTTAGGTTCATAGTAAAAGGTGCGACCTTATATACCATTTTATACCTAAACTTTTAAGAGTTTTATACTATGGGCACGGTTACTTTTCAGTCCAATTTAAGAGGTATTTAAATAAAAAACTTCATAATTTAACATTTTTGTTGATCATTTATTCGTCTAACAATAAAAATATTATTTAATTGACGTATAACCCATTCAATGTTGTAGGCAAGCTCTTTGTCTTCATCAGATTTCAGGCTGATTTTCAGTAGTGGTATGATCTGCTTTTGAATTTCACTCCATTTCTCCAAAAGCAGATTCCCTTTTTCAGGAAGGAAATGGAAAACATTGAAGACAATGTTAATCTGTAAATCAAACATGAACGAAAAGTTTAATAAAAATGGAAGTGAAACAAATGTATGAAAAATATGTATAACTTTTTAAATATTTATTTTTCTTATAATTACCAATTCCGAGCATTCGGTTGAACCCGAACACTTATAATTTTTGAATTAATCATCGGCTTGTGTTTTGTTGTTGATTAGGATACGTCTCCTAAGTTCATACGTCTTGCTCCATTTTTACAACTGTATTCCACGGTTCTCTGTACTGCTCCAACCAACCTAAGTGTTCTTCTAATTTGTCTCAGGATAGAAGGAAACAAATATTGCTAATAAGCCTGTCTATATCAATGCAAAGGTTATTTTGAAGGAGATAGAAAAGTAGTAGTAATAATTTGAAAGTACCTTGCAATTCAAACTGTATTGGCTGTCGTGCATTATTTTGCATTATAGTTTTCTTTATCTTTTAGAAGACCTTCTCGTCGCATAACACCCTTCACGTAGTTGAAATTTTTTCATAGCTTTCCAGTAGCTATGGAAACTATAGTAGCTATGAGTTGCAGTTTCTTAGGCCAATTTTAAGATGGAGGTATTTGTCCCCAAACCATTGTGATAGATAGAACATCTGTTTTAAACACGGTAATATACGAAAAAGGCGATAAAGGCAGCCGCGAAACTTACGATAGGTTT
>CAKNYM010016667.1:0-20480 GCA_932195095.1 Andricus curvator
ATGCCTTATCACATTTAGTGCAGTCCGTCAGAGAATCAGGTCCTGTACGGGCAACATCTGCGTTCCCCTTCGAGCATAATATTCATTTTCGGAAACAAACTGTTAGTGGCCCAAAAAGTGCAGAACAACAAATGTCTGTAAATTCTCTGAACCTCTTAAGATATCGAGTTCGGCCTCCTAACAATGTAGTATCCGAAAAAGCAAAACATTACTGCGAGGAAAATTTTTCCACTAAGACTTTTACTAAAAGTGCGATTAAAAAAAATAATGTAACATTTTTCGGTCCAGATCCCAGAAACGTTTTCGAATCTGTTACTGAAAAAGAATACGAAAGATGTATATTTAATAATTGTGTATTTAGTAGCACAAAATATCTTCGATCAAAAAAATTCAACGATACAGTTATTGAATTGAACAACGGAGACTTCGCGCAAATTACAGGCATTTTTTTATTGCCAGACGATACATGTTCCTTTCATGTTAAGAAACTAATTGTTGAGCAATTCATTGTCGGACACCGACAGGTATAACACATTTGGATTGTAAAAAAAAAACCTTGATCAGCCACATGTATCGACTTCGGATATAAAATCAAAAGCGGTTGTTCTTCATTTCAAAGAAAAACAATATGTCTGTCAAAATTCCCAATACTATTGAAGCGCAATAATGTTATTGATTTCAAATTAATACATTTTCTTAATAATTGATTCTTGTATTATTATTATTTATTATTACACACGAATTCTTTATTATACATGCAAACAACCAATAGGTAAGCAAATTTTAATTATGAACTATTGCACTGCCTGCTCTAGTACATTAATCGTTTTTTACTTATTTATTCCTTATAAATTTCTTTACTGTTCAAATTAAAATTATATTCAGTTATACTTAAGCCATTAAAAAAGTGCGCAAAAAATGGCCACATCATTATTTAAAACTAATAATTAAAATAATATATATTATAGTGTACTCATTATTTACAGTTGCAAGTCTTTAAATTTACATGCGAAAAAATTAGTTAGTCATTAATTACATCATTTCTAACTTTCGCAGAGGTAATTTCAAAATTTTAGAAATTTTAGTTTTTCATTTTTAATCCCTTTCAGCTGGTCTACTTGGTAGCCTATTCACAGGTATAAAGGGAACTTCTGCAGGCATTTAAAACTGGAATCTGAGTAGCTTTAAACGAGCAGCACTGCAACGGCACTGGGCAGTGCCGCTTCAGTGCCGTTCAATCGGCAGGGACAGTTTCAAAACCATTGATTATTTTGTTAAGCGGTGTAATGATTGGCTTAAAGGTATCATTTAATGTCTGCTCAACTGTTTCTTTACCCAAATTTAGTAATCAGATTAACAAAACAGTCAAAACCTTTTCTATATCTACCTGGATTTACATTTCTGTCCTTATCAATTACAACAAATCCGTGCTTATCATCATACCAGCAAGCTAAGCACATTTGTTTAAATTGCGAATAAGACATGTCAGTATTAACATAATCATCATATATATGTTTCAGATTCATCTCATCTTGTTTAAACAGTACAAGCAAATTAACATTATCACGTTCAAGATGTTTAGGAACACGAGCATATGTCTGGCTCAGATAAAAACAGTTAACATCCTTGTTCCTCCCCATTGAAAAAATGCTTTTATATTATCTTGCTTCTCACAATCTACATCATCAAATACAAACACTGAATTTGAATTAGCTTCACTTGGTATTACAAGATCATCATGCTCATTGAAAGGATAGTACTCAACGCCATCTACTGAGTGAAAAACTTTTTCTAAAAACTTATATTTTGGTTGATTTAAAGATTTAGAGTAAACGTAAACATTTTCAAGCTGGTGGAAAAAGAAGTGTAAAGAAACCTCGCATTTTACCAGTTGCAAAGATATTGGGTGGTTTTCTACCCTTTCTTATACCCACCTTTGCTGGTCTAAATGCTACTGGAGCACTAGCTGGTGGAGCTGTGGGAATAGCTAAAGCTATCAATGATTCAAATGCTGCAAAACGACAGCTTGAAGAAAGCAAACGTCATAATGAAGCAATGGAAGCCATTGCTGTGGGGAAAGGTCTTTATTTGAAACAATATAAAGAAGGATTGGGATTTCATCTAAAACCATATAGTCAAGAAGCAGGACTTAAGTGCAAGTCAAAAAACTCAAAGTGACGCCACCTCACCGAGCACTAACCGATACAGATTTACTTAAATTCGCATTATCTTTAAAAATTATAACTTTTCGAGGTTTTGGTATGCGAAATGGATTTCCAGAGGGTGGGCCACGTAAATATGAAAGTATTAATGTTAACGTTGACGATAAAAACAATTTAGGGACTCATTGGGTGGCGTATAAAAAGATTAAAAATAAAATCATTTATTTTAATAGCTTTGGTAATCTCCGGTCACCTTTGGATCTCTTGAAGTATCTAGGTGTTGATAGCGTAAAATATAATCATGAAAGGTATCAAAATTATCATACATTTGTGTGTGGACATTTATGTCTGCACTATTTATGTAATCAATTAAACTCTAAGAGTATGTAAAATCTATATAAATGCAGAGACAAATGATTTCAAGTCAGTCAAACGCTAGCTGTCATCATGGATGATTCATTGACACTAACATTATCGGGATCTTCTTCCATCATAGAAAGACAGTATTTTCCTCAAATTGAGTTATCTCCAATAAAAATTACGCTCTTGGTCTTTTTGGATTTCTAACCTTCAACTCAACTCCCAATGTAGATATTGGTCAAAATCAATTTTACGTGGGTAAAGAAATAATTGAAATACCTACAGGAAGTTATGAAATAGGTGATATACAGCGCTATCTACATAATTTTTTAGTAAAAAAGGGTATTAAAATTCACATTAAGCCTAATAATAATACATTACGAAGTGAAATATATTGCAATCGGGATATAAATTTTCAACAATCAAACTCTATTGCACATCAAGTCTTTAAGATAATGGGTATTGTTTTCAATAAAAATATTGGCTTCAGCTATAATACTTTATTACCATGCCGCAAGCGCATCAGTCGGCAACGAGCTGTCAAAGGGTTAACACCTCAAAACCCACTGCTGCTGACAAGGATGGGTCTCAAGGTTACACCACTCGCAAAAAGAAGAGAACTAAAAGATTCAAGATTTTTTGTGCTTGCCTCTGTATTTTTGTGTATCGACGTTTAATTGTTTGGCATGGAAGAGGAAATTTTGAACATTGAAACTCCCATAATTTTTGACGAATCTATCGCTCATTGTGAAGTACACGCACATCAGCCATATGCCTCATCAACCTTCAATAATAGTGACGAAATTCGAATTTCTGTGCAAAATCAAGATCATTGTCTTCTACCTAGCAAAAGCTCACTTCACGCGCAGGGAAGATTGGTAAAGACTGATGGGACTCCAGTGGCCAATATAGTTTTAGTTTGTAACGCCATCTGTCATTTGTTTGAAGAAGCAAGATATGAAATCAATGCTATTGAAATTGATAGAAATGAAAATGTTGGTCTCACTAGCCTTATGACAAATTATATATCTTTAAATCTTGGACAATCACATTGCGTAGAGAATACTAGTTGGCTTGAAATAAATAATGATGCAAACTCATTAACTAATGTTATTGGTTATTTTGATGTATCCATACCTCTTAGCATGATATTTGGTTTTGCTGAAGATTATCACAAGTATACCATTAAGCCATTTCCCTTTTAGGGTAGGCGTGACACTACCCGATTCGGGTAGTGTTTCTAGGTGGATAGTTTCTTGTAGTAAATAACTACAAGTGTGGGCTCACCACACCTACGATGTGCCAACAGCATGCAGTATTCTCGAATGGTCATCCATCCAAGTGCTAACCGCGCCCAACGCTGCTTAACTTCAGTGATCCGACGAGAACTGGTTTTTTCAGCAAAATCGTTATTAATGCTGAACATGAACTTATTTTGACAATATCAAAAAATGATGCAAATGCCATCTTGCAAACAGCTCCCAATGAGCTGCATAAAATTGAAATTAATAAAATTGAATGATTTTAACCAAGCGTTAGAATGTCGGATACGCGAAAATTTCAGTTGCTAAAATATATTGAGAACGATCCATCTATTGCAATAAGTTTTCTTGCTTGGGAATTGTATGAATATCCTCTACATCCAGCGACTTCAAACCATCTTTGGACTGTAAAAACATCAACACAATTGGAGAAACCGAGATTTGTTGGATTAGGTTTTCAAACAACCAGAAAAAACAATACTAATAAAAACTCTAGCCAGTTTGATAATTGCAACCTAACTAATGTGAAACTATTTTTGAATAATCAGAGTTATCTTTATGGTAATTGAAATCACAATATTAGCAAAAATCAGTATGCTCTACTTTATGAAATGTATACAAACTTTCAAGCTAATTACTATGGTAAAGAACCACAACCATTGTTGTCGAAAGGAGAATTTATAGAGTATGCGCCTCTCTAGTTGTTATTGATTGTTCGAAACAAAATGAATCATTGAAATATGGACCTGTTGACGTTCGTTTGGAATTTGAAACTAGTGAAAATTTTCCCGCTCAAACATCAGCATATTGCCTCATCTTACATGATCGTGTAATTGAATATAAACCAATAAGTGGTGCGGTGAAGAAGTTGGTATAAAACTATTGTAAGCAGATTGAATCAGTTTAGTTGCTCACGAAATGGAATACGTGGTGGATGTGCAGGGCTCTAGGTGTCAAGTTAATAAATTTATATTGAACGAACTAGCTATAGTTTTAATCAATCATGATGCGGTACCTTTTTCTTTTTTGTTTCAACCTCCTTGCGAATGGAGCTGCATCCCATCAAAGTATAGATGTATGAATCGATGGTCGGAATATAATTTTCATGGCCTGCCCTGGAATACTGGCGATGTACCTTATACGTTTGTGAAAGAAATCTTGGAAACTATTTTTAAAGATGCTAGTAAAATTTATGTGAAAGGCTTCGAAAAGAAAATTCTGTTTCAAAAGTTTGTTACTGAGAAATCAACGCAAATTATTGACATGCATGATATGGAATGCCCTTCATTGAAAATATTATGTGATGAGTCATCTACTAATGTATGCCCACGTCATTCAAGCACATCAAAATTTTAATGTGCACTTCAAAATGTTATTTTATGGAAAAATTGGTTATCTCGGGATAATTAAAAATCAGGTATAAGAAATATGTATTTTTTCAACTTTTTTTTGTTTCAAGTTAGTATTTAAGTTTTCAAAAAAATGTATTTTTTTCATAAATAAATAAAATTACATACATTTGAATATAAAAAGCTGTTTTTTATTTATAACCTATAATTTTATATATCTTAGTGTTTTTTCAGGTTATTAAATAAAACAATCAATATATTTCACTTTTCATTTATTGAAACCAAGAGATTTTTTTCTTCATAATTAATACAAAAATTATTTTTTACAGTAATAAATACAATAGTTCATAGTGCAGTCAATAGTTCATATTATTCATTCATATTTTATAACAGTATTCACTCAAGTTTACAAACTTCATTCATTTGCATAAAAACTCTATTTTACAATAACAGTACATTATTATCATCACTCTCGACATCCATGAGCTCATACAGTCTATTTTTATACCCCCATGGAAAAGTATCTGTTGAACCAGGAATCAGCACACGCTTGTCATCATGCCAGCTGAGAGCAATCTTATCTTGTTCAATCGAGTGCACCTCATGCTTTCGACTTCGGATTAAACGTTGAGTCCTTTTAGAAAGAAAAGTGTACGCAATGATAGATTAAGTGCACGATAATTAAAGTAAGAACAGTTTATAACGTTTATATTTTAGAGAATCATAAAAGATACAAGCTTGGGTACTAAGGTAACACAAACAAAAGAAGTAACAGAGATTGTATCGTATTTAAATTCAAATCTTAACACTTCCCCTCGAGACAAACTCTGACAAATAAAAACTTTACATTTTTGCAAATCCTAGGAGACGAATACATCTTTCGTGCTTTGGTTTTGTTAACGCCTTAGTCAAAACGTCAGCAGCCATGTCCTCAGATGCCACGTGTTCCAAATGCACTTGATGCGATTCCACAATCTCGCGAACAAAATGATGTCTAATGTCGATATGTTTAGACCGAGCGTGATAGACAGGATTAGTTGCAAGTTTCTGAGCGCTGTAATTATCAACTTTTATCCTAATTGACTTGACATTTGACGCTCCAAGTTCCAGTAGAAATCTCCTAAGATGTACTGCTTCCTTGGCTCCTTCACTCAAAGCCATATACTCGGCCTCAGTCGATGATAGTGCAACGGTACGTTGCTTTCTGGAATCCCATGAAACAATTCCATTGTTTATCAAGAAAGCATAGCCTGTGAATGATCGCCTGTCATCAATCGAACCTCCCCAATCTACATCAACATATCCCTCCAGAGGATTATCACCACTTTTATAGAAAATCCCAAGGTCACTCGTCCCTTTTAGTTATCGAAGTACTCTTTTCGCTGCGTTCCAGTGAGTCTTGTCGAAGCAGTCATTGAATTGACTCAGTAACTTGTGGTGTGAGCAATGTCATCCCCAAACATCGTTTGAGATTCCCGATATCCTTAACCTCGAAAAATGTTCTTAGCTTGCAAACAAATTTTGTAATCTCTTCACGATCTTCGCACATCACAAGGATATCGTCAACGTAAATGACAATAATCATTAACTTCCCCTTTTTGTTATTTAGGTAGACACAGGGATCAGATTTCGTCGGTTCCACTCCAATGGATCGTAAATCACTATTCAGACGTCTGTACCAGGCACGTCCAGCTTGTTTTAGCCCATACAGGGCTTTCTTCATCAGGCATACCTTGTCACCACGTTCCAGCTCGTTCAACATGATTTTAGCCTTGTTACTCAACCCATCCTGGCTTTCTCCCTTGCAGATGATGTACTTAAGAACTTTTTCCAATCCATTTGGAACTTCCATAAATACTGTTTCTTCTGGGTTTCCGTTGAGATACGCCGTTTCTACACCATATTGTTGAATATGCATCTTTCTTTGAGTAGCATAAGCTATTGTCGTTCGTATGGAACTCAAACGTGCGGCTGGTGCATATGTCTCATGGAAATCTCTCCCATGTTCCTGGGAGTAGCCTTTGGCTATGATTCTAGCTTTTCTTCTTTCCAAAACACCGTCCAAACCATATTTATTTGTTAGAATAAAACGACTGCCAATTACTTTGGATGATTCTGGTCTGTCAATCATATTCCATGTATCCTTCATTAGAATCGATTTTACCTCGTCAGCCATGGCCACCATCCATTCGTCGAAATCTTGACTGGCCAATGCTCGGTTGAGAGGAATTTCAGTTGCGTTGAAAGACATTCCGAATAAGTCTTCCAGTCTTGCTACATCCAGTTGATCATTCTGTGCAAAACCAAGAAAATCCTCATTGTCTGAATCTAGTTGATCATCTCGAGCAAAACCACGAAAATCGTCGCTGTCGAATTCTTCATCACGATTATTAGACATCTCCTGCACGGTCTCTTTAAACTGATGATCCGAATTTCGATCACCACAGAAATTGATATCGAAAAATTGATCCTCGTTCTCTACTTCGGTGACGTTGTCCAATAAACTTGTCGTTCTTCTAAGAAGGTCTTCATTAGGGTCGAAATCCTCGTAGTTCTTAGTCGTTCGAATCTGAGATTCCTCCAAGAATTTTACATCCCTGGATATTACGACTTTCCTTTCGTTTGGTAACCAAACTCTAAAAGCCTTTGATTCTGAGCTATATCCAACAAAAATACCTCTTCTTGATCGCGGATCGAGCTTGCCCTTGCTTGGTGCTCTATTCATGACGAAAACTTCATTTCCAAAACGTTTGAAATCGGCCACGTCCGGTGGTTCTCCAAACCAAGACTCGTAGCGCGTCTTTCCATTGATTTTACTTGTCGGTGATCTATTTCGGATGAAATTCGCTGTATTAACAGCTTCCGCCCAGAACGTTGCAGGCAATCCCGATTGTATCAAAAGACACCTCGCCATGTCCATCAATGTTCTGTTTTTCCGTTCAGAAACCCCATTTTGTTCTGGATTATAAGGAGCTGTTAGTCTTCGTACACGGTGTGCGTCGACTGACTTTAACCCAAAAGGGCTTGCATATGCCGATTTTTTCTGAATATACTTTTGGGATGCCCCACGATCATTTTGAGCAGAAAAAGAAAAAAATCGCTTGGGCCCTTTTTGAGAAAACTCTTTTCTTGATTTTTTTGAAGAGGTTAATCAACATATTTTAATGAAAATAAGTTGAACGTGGAATTTCATTGGCTCAAACCATTCAGTTTGTCATCCAAAAAAGGGCTACAGGTGCTGAACATCTTACGAGAACTGAAAACCTTCAATATTTTGGAAAAATGGTGAAAAAAGTGGGAAAAAATCAGTTTTTTTTTAAAATGCCTTATTCTAGTTCATCCTATGTCCCAAACACCTCAACAAGAATTAAAGTGCTTGAAATTTTCTGCAAAATGAAAAAAATCGAATATTCTATCTTTAAAAGTTTCGGAGTTATGGTCCTAAGAAGTTGATTTTAAGCGAATAATTTGAATGAAAGAAAATATATATATAGTTTTGGGGAAATAACTTATCCCCTATGCATATCTGGTAAAAATTGTCGAATAATTAATTAAGGACGACTTAATTTTGAGTAGATCTAAAAAAAAACATTGCTCTAGCTCTAATAGAACCAAAATGATGGCCTTTTGAATATGCCCCTTTTTTTATGAAATTTGGTTTAACATCAATTTTATAAATAAAATTTCTCGTTTTTCAAAAGAACTCATTTCCTCAGCGTTTTAGGTAAAAGCTGCCAGTAAGTTATTCAAAAAAGACTTAATTGTGAGTAGATATAAAAAAAACAATGCTCCCCGAGTAAAAATTCTTCGACTTGGTTTCGACTTGAATTGCCCCCAATCAAGACATGCTGAAGTCGAAAAGTTCGACTCCAGCATGTCTCCTTATTGAGACGGAGCCAGACTTCAAATTATGTCTTGGAGACAAGTTTCTATGTCTTGAAGACATATATTTATATCTTGAGTCGATTTTTTATGACTTCAAGTCGAGCGGTTTATAACTTCGAGTATATACCTGCCCTGAAAAAAGGGTCATTCTGACTTTCATAAAAGCTAATCTTTGTTGATAATTAAACAATTTTGTATATTTTTACACAATATATATTGAATCAATTAATTTATAGATTTTCATTTGTATTATACTTGTTTGACGACGATACCGAAAATGTTGTTTGTTTTTACGTATTTCTAACGGCTTAGGAGATCCTTATAGAAAATTACCATTTTAATTTTTGTGATGAACATTTTTCAGGGTTATACTCGTTTAGATCCACAGATTCTGAATTTTTAAATTAAAAATAACTAATTTAATATTTACAAATTTTTCATTCATCAATTTTAATCCTTCGCATCTGTTAACAGTCTCATTCGAGGTCTCATTTCTGAGTCGAAAAGGTTCATCTTGAGACAAGTTACCCCGACTTGAAATCACCATGCTGAAACCATAAAAGTAAGACATTGTCTTATGTCTCGTCTCAGTTTTGAGACGCAGCCAGACATCGATGTCTTGGAGACGAACTCAAGACATGGCCAAGTCGAACTCAAGTCGAAGCATTTTTACCTAGCTGTAATAGAACCAAAATTATGGCCCTTTTTTATGAAATTTTGTACAATATCAATTTCTTAAATAAAATGTATCGTTTTCCAAAAGAACTCATTTCCCGAGCAATTCAGGAGAAAGTTGCCACCAGATAGGTTAAGGAGGACCTGATTTTTAGGAAATATAAAAAAAATAATGCTCTAGCTCTAATCGCATTGAAATTATGGCCTCCTGAAAATTACGCTTTTTATGGAATTTTGTTGAAATTTTTTTTTTAATTTTTCGTTTCTGGTGGATAAGACATGGAAAAATGTTTTTATCATATTGTGTATCTTGTGCTTGAATTAAATGAAGACTTAATTAAGTTAGTTATGAACTGAAAACTTTTTTCAACGATATTATGAAAACATGATTGTGAGCTTAAAATGAGTGAAGGCTATCATATTCACATAATGCACGTTGTAGCCTGATTGCGTAGTCTGGATGATTCTTAAAGACTCTATATTTTGGCCAGACGGCTTTAAAATCTGAGTGAACAGACTCCACCATATCCAATGCTCAGGAACTTATTTATTTTTAAAAAGGAGATATTTTATTTTAAAAATTGATAAGATTTTGATTTTGTATTTAATTTGTTAAAAAAATGATGATTAACATAATATCATTACAAAAGGCACGGTGCGCCTGAGTGACATTTAAATGAAAAGGTCAAACACTCCAGATCGAGTCGGAGGGATCGAAAGTATGTTACTTGTAGATCATAGAAACATAATTTTTAAAATCATCGCCGGAGCCCTTTTCAAAAATCACGCGTCGATCTATATCAATGTCATAATAGGATATAAAAATATTTTAAAAAATTCCTTTTGCAACTTATATTTAATAATAAGATATATTACATCGTTCTCAATCATTATTTCTCAAAACGCATTATTCGTCTTATGCTATTATACAGTTATTAACAAATTATAATCACCAAATTATAATTTTCACTCTTTTTAAACGTGCAATGCATTGTAACTACATACAGCACGTAGCAACTTGGTTGGATAGTCAGGGTGATTTTCGCCAACTTTATTCTTCAACCATACACTCTTGAAATCAAAATGCACCGACTCCATCGCATGCTCACTGAAGAAACCAAGTGCCATTCCTGTTTTGTGGCAAAACTCTCTAACATGAAAAAAAAACTATATGAACTTTGGGTGTAACGCTGACACCTAAGGAAATGTAGCTCTTTTTGAAATTTTCTATGCATGTTGTATAATTGTTTTCGAGCACATTCCCGAAGCACGCAGAGACCACACTGTTGAAATCCTCATACACTTTCACCTAAAACGCTGAGGAAATGAGTTCTTTTGAAAAACGAGACATGTTATTTATAAAATTGATGTTAAACAAAATTTCATAAAAAAAGGGTCATATTCAAAAGGCCATCATCTCGGTTCTATTAGAGCTAGAGCAATGTTTTTTTTAGATCTAAACAAAATTAAGTCGTCTTTAATTAATTATGCGACAATTTTTACCAGATATGCATAGGGAATAAGTTATTTCCCCAAAACTATATATATATATTTTTATTCAAATTATTCGCTTAAAATCAACTTCTTAGGACCATAACTCCCAAAATTTTAGAGATAGAATATTCGATTTTTTTTCATTTTGCAGAAAATTTCAAGCACTTTAATTCTTGTTGAGGTGTTTGGGACATAGGATGAACTAGAATAAGGCATTTAAAAAAAAAAAACTGATTTTTTCCTACTTTTTTCACCATTTTTCAAAATTATTGAAGGGTTTCAGTTCTCGTAAGATGTTCAGCACCTGTAGCCCCTTTTTGGATGCCAAACTGAATGGTTTGATCCAATGAAATTCCCCGTTTAACTTATTTTAATTAAAAAATGTTGATTAACCTCTTCAAAAAAATCAAAAAAAGAGTTTTCTCAAAAAGGGTGAAGGCGATTTTTTTCTTTTTGGGCTCAAAATGATCGTGGGGTATCCCAGAAGTAGATTCAGAAAAAAACCGGCATATGCAAGCCCTTTTGGGTTGAAGTTAGTCGAGGCACAACGTGCGTAATATCCCGTGTTTCTGGAGCAATTCATCAAAATCCTTATTGACATATTTCTTTCCATTATCAGACTGTAGGTATTTAATATTTTTACCTCGATGTGTGCTTATGAAAGATCCAACTTTTTCAAATTAACCCATTACTTGATTCTTTTGGCTTATGAACCTAATCTCACACCACCTAGAAGAATCGTCGATGAAAATGACGAAATAGACTTTCTTTCCAAGAGAAGCCACACGCATCCGTCCACAAACATCGGAATGAATTATTTCTCCAACACTTGTCACTCTTTGCGATATTTTAGGAAACGGAGATCGGCACATCTTTCCCTGTAGGCAGACAGCGCATTCAAAATCGTCATTAAATCCATTGACGTTGACACCTTTAATGCGTTCAGTCCTTATGGCTTCACGAAGAGATTGAATATTTAAATGTCCCATGCGGATGTGCCAGTCTTCCAGAGAATTTTTCTTAGGCGTCCTAGTTTTGACATCCGTCTGAAAAATCTGCTTACACTCTGCATCGCTTGCTCCACTAAAAAGATATAGATCCTTTTCGCGCTTTGCAGTGAGCAACACGTTCCCACAAATATCAACTATCTCGGCCTTGGTTTTACTGAAAATAACATCATGTCCCTTATCAGTAATCTTTGCGACCGAGGCGAGATTTGTTCGTAAGTCCGGAACGTATAAAGTGTCACTGAATTGTATCACTTTTTTATTACCGTCTATTTTCGTTAAGGCTGTCGCGGTTCCCTTCCCGAATATGTCCGTGCGTGCATTGCTAGCCAGATTTAATTTTCCATATGCACTATCTTCACGAATTTTCGTAAAGGATTTAATATCATTACACATGTGGGATGTGCATCCACTGTCGACACACCAGGTATCACACTCTCTACTATGCCCGATTTTAAAAGATTCCTCTGTCAATAACACTTCAGGCGTTGCTAGCAAACATACATCTTCGGCACTGTTTCCAGCCTGTTCTTTAGGCTTCTTATTTTTTTAACAGTTTTTCGCCCGATGTCCGACCGTACCACACTTAAAACACTTCATGTTAGAATCGTCCTTTTCCGTATTCTCGCGTCGATCTTGCCTATATTTCATATTTTTATGCCCCGACTTTTTCGCGACCATCGCGTTTTGTACTGTCTTAGTACACGTATCTTTACGAGCGTCGAATTCTTCTCCGATTTTTATTCGAAGTATTTCTAAAGTCGGTAATTCACCTCGAGATGACATCGCACACCGAAAGTACTCAAAACTTTCCGGTAAACTTCGCAAAAGCATGACCGTCAATAAATCGTCATTAATTTCGACTTCCAGCTCTGCCAACTTGTCCACCGTATCAATGAAACTTCGAGAATGTTCTCGTGCATCATCTCCTTCAAACATTTTCAGAGACATTAACTGATTTAACAGGGCGGCCTTCCGCGCTGGGCCCTTGGACTGGTATATGGCCTCCAACCTAGACCAAATTTCTCGCGCGGACGTACAAGACTTTATTTGCTTAATCTCGGACGGATTCATTGCAAGCACAACATCCGACTGTGCTTTCAAGTCGGCTTGTACCCATCTAGCCACAGCTTCTTGTGATTGCAAATTTCCTTCTATCACCTCAGGCTTTACGACACTTCCTGAAACGTAACCCCACGCGTCATTTTTTATTAAAACTGCACGCATCTGGAGTTTCCAGGTATCGTAATTGTCTTTGCTGAGAACTTCCAATTTTACCCCGGTTGCGTTCATCGTTGCTATACACTATAGCTGGCGTTATCGAAACGACACTAACCAACAAATTCACCACAGCCACCTGAGTTCGTGATAATGAAATCCAAGTTCGTTATTTCCACTTATAATTTCGCGACACAGTCTGGCCCCATAACCTTTTAGAAAGAAAAGTGTACGCAATGATAGATTAAGTGCACGATAATTAAAGTAAGAACAGTTTATAACGTATATATTTTAGAGAATCACAAAAGATACAAGCTTGGGTACTAAGGTAACACAACACAAACAAAAGAAGTAACAGAAATTGTATCGTATTTAAATTCAAAGCATAACAAGTCCGAACCAGGTTTTTGCAAGAAATTAGAGTCTGCTTATAATCGTCGAATGTTATTGTCCTTAAAGTTGACTCTTTAACCCCTTTTGCTTTTTTCCCTCCATCATCACCTAAAACTTTATAGGCATATAATTTGGATCGCAAACCAATAAATTCAGTAATTATTTTTCCATTACTTTCATCCTTCGTCAAAACTAATACTTTTTTGTTCAGAAGACGTATACCGTAAACATTATTTGGTGAATAGTCTGATGTATCGAATTTGTGTGAATCTTTTTTAATATAATCGTGGACGTTAGGAACTGTGAATTGATATATTAGGCTGTCTGTGTCTGTATGCAGTAATTTTGCATTGTTACCAAACGTGTTCTGAATATAATTATGATGAAAATCATAAATTATTATTTTTGATACGTCAAGAACTGTGAATCCTGTATAAATTGGTTTATTGAAATTAATTTTTGTTTTTTTCATTTCAACAATTACCATGTCTTCACCGAATATGGTGGAGCTATGAAAATTTGGCCTTGCGATTAAATTTTTCGCACCATACCGCCCCTCCCATTTGGTTACAAGCCTTACATCTTTATGCTTTATGTTTTTAGGTAATAATTGAATGTTACGTACCTTCAAAACTTGTAGCTAAGTCTTTTATTTTAAAAAATGGGAATCATATCCTGATAAGTTATGAAAAACTACAGGAATCACATGCGAGTCTTTATAGTTGATATTATAAGATTCATAACTTGGACCGCGATATTTACCTGTAAAATGGTCGTGATCGCGATGTTTAATGTCATCATTTGCAAAAGGTTTTTCACAAATGTGACATTCTTTTGCCATTTTAAATTCATGCTCTTGCTGCAATGTTAAACGCTCTATTGGGATAATATTTTTTAGAAGTAAATATACTTCCTCAGACACACGTTTTAATTCTTTCATAAACCAATTTATACAGTCTTCTCCTCTATAAACTTTAAGTTCAGACAGAGAATTATCAACATTGCAATATTCATAAAAAGCTACACTTGGTGGGACATGTTTTTGGTAATTGGTTGATTGTACGTCTGAATTTTTTTCTAATAAACATTCTATATCGACGCCTCCATTCAATATGAGTCTATGTGCTGACAGCGCTCTGTATGAGACTATTCCCTATGCTGATACACAGCGCATAGTCTCATACACGGCGCTGTCAGCAGATAGACTCATAATGAATGGAGGCGTCGATATCAGCATAAATGGCCACAAGGACTTTTTCTTTAAATCTATAGTTTTTAAGTTTCAATATGTTATTCTTTTCAGTTGGTAGTATTACCCTGCATTTATTCATATTCTCGCAGTCAACTATATGATTATTCAAAGATTTTTCAAATTTAAAATGACATAAACATCGATCACAGAACCAAGTGCGACAATGAGCCTTTGTAAATTGTGATTTTACCAATCGGGTTAGATTTTTAATCCATGCAAAGTGATAAATTCAATTATTTTCAAAAATATCATCGTCTTCCTCATCTAAATCAATTTCTGTATTTTCAATCATAAGAAGATGAATTGTGGGTTTGTGTGATTTGAGATGACTTAAATACAGCGGAACAATTTCCTCTTTCTTACTATTTTCATAAGACTATATACTATAAACCTTTATACATAAATTATTTAATTTCTCAAATTTCGGTATATCATTTAAGCTAATAGGAAACTGTATTCCATCATATTTGAGTTCAGTATTATCTCGTATATAAGTTGACAAGCCTGCAATTGAAAATGGTGTATATTTATTGAAATTCACATTTAAATTTATAATTTCTTTTAATTTCCAATTACACTTTGTTGAAACTCTTCAACTTTAAATAATATTTTCTCTCTTACTTTAATCTCAAACCATTCACCAATATCTGTCAACTCAAGAATAGTTTCGTTTTTGGTGTTAACAAATTTTATTTCTTCTATTTCCCTACCTTCTTCTAATGCACTGAATTTAGCAGCTAAAATAACGTTGACTTTTAAATCCCCCATAATTTTGAGAGTATTTTTTATCCGTGCAATAATAATTTTTTTGCATCATCTAAAAAGCTATTTCAATCCTTATGAGTTAAATTTATTATTAAACCTGTTCTAATGCGAATCCTGAAAGCAATCTTCATGCCTTCCCACTTGATATTTTGTTTGTCCACAGCTTCATTGATCCCTGCTCCTCTTCTACGTAACTTCTTGAATTTCCGATTTGTGGCTTTTAAAATCCCAACCAGAGATTGAATTTTATTTTTTTGACCCGAAGAAAAGTCTTTTCCTCTTCTCATGAGTTTATTCAACAGCTGTATGTTTTGGATTCCACCTCGGATACAAAAATCAATTTCTTCAAATGTGGCATTTTCTTTAAAAAAAAATATTTTTCAAACTTTCGTATGCCTCATCCATCATTTTAATAAGTCTCTTACACTGCTCTGAATCATTTACGAAATATTTTGATGTGTAAACATCTTAGACCTCGATATGGGGAGTCGCGCCTGATTCAAATGAAAACATGGCTGGAAAGTGTAACGCAAGCCTCTGGCACACGCGTTGTGTCTTATGTCGCAGACCGGAGGCTTGCTTCTCTTCACCGACCAAAAGGAGTCCTTCAGTCTCTCTCTCTCTCTCTCTCTCTCTCATTCAATGCACATTATTTCATTATTTTAAGCTAACACTTACATAAGGCTTGATGTATTTGTATAATATGTGGATTAAGGTGGTCGAAATGTATACCTGTAAAAATTCAACTTTCGATTTTTGGTGTGCGATCCCCCTCCAATTTGTTCGTTTTGCGGAAAAAGAAACTCCATAACTTGTTTTCTTTTTTTGTCAAAGTTAAACCGTGCCCCTGAGACTTTGAAATAACCATGGGGTTTTATATGAGATAAGCTTGATTTTCAAAAAAAATGGAAAAAAGAGCTACTTGTTATAAACTTTTTATGAATTAAAGTATTAAAACCTCTTAAACCATGTTCAAAGAATAATTTTCACCCAGTAAGTTTTAATTTTGACTACCCACCCCCCTTTCAAACCATTGTTATTGTGCTTGGAAAGTGATCCAAAAACTGCAAAATAGCATTTTTCTATTAAATTCATACTAAAAACGGTATTCTTTGGATTTTTTTAACAAGAATTATTTTTAATTGATAAGGGACGAGTTTCCAAGTATTTTGTAAATAATTTTTAAGTATTGAAACAATTATTATTTGTTTAAGAATGATATTTTTCTTAAAATTGTGGAAAATTATTGTTTTCGGGATATAAGTGATAGATTTTATGAATGGTAAGAATATGTTTTGTTTTTTACATAATTGGTCATTATTTAAACAATTTCCATTTGTTTAAACAATCTTTTCTCCCTCAAATTGTAACAAGTTATTATTCTCTGGAATTTATATCTCGAAAATAACAATTTTCCACGACTTACTGAGAAAAATATATTTTTTAAACGAATAATAATTGTTTAAACAATTGTAAATCATTTACGAACAGGAGAGAAATATGATGTGTCTAATTTGAAAAAAAGAAATAATTTTCAATATTTTTCTTATAATTTTTGAGTACTTAGATGTATAATAATAATGATAAGTGTCATAATAATGAATTTTTCATAATGAAATTTCAATTTTTATTCTTCTTCTTCATGAAATATAATTAGCCTAATTCTAAATGTAGATGCGTAACATAAGTGCGACACAATGTGTTCTTTCAGAGAACTCAGATCGGTCCGCATCGGTATTTTATAAACAAAGCTTGACTAAGCAGGCAAAGGAGAGAATGCGGTTTAGGAAATAAAATAGTTTGAAGAATGAATCAATAAATTTTTTAAGTGTTCAAAATTATATCATTTTTAAATAAGTTTAGGTTAAAACACTACAATTAAAGGATTTTACATTGTTATTGAAACATTCAAATTAAAAAATGTCACTTATAAATTAAAAATTAAAAAAAATATAAAACAATGCAAATTTTTAAGTTTGCATTCAGCACTGAAATTTTAATGATTCGAGGCTTATTTTATTTAAAATAATTCAATTTCAATTTGTTTATTTTTGAATATTTAATTTTTACTTTTTTATTTTTAATTTATTATAACAGACATAGCGAACCTCAAAGCGTGTCCAGGGATCTTTCAGAGAAATGATATCGTTTGAACAATCAATCAAGAAATTGGTATGTGTTCAAAATTATATACTTTTCAAACAATTTTAACTTAAAAACAGTACAATTTAGTGATTATAAGTTGTTTCTTGAAAAATATAAATTGCAAAATGTCATTTACAAATTGAAAATTAAAAAAAAAATGAAATAATGAAAATTTTAAAGTTTACATTCAGCACCCTGAAATTGAAACGATGCGAGGTTTATTTTATTTTAAATAATAAAATTTTATTTAGTTTATTTTTGAATATATGATTTATAATTTCTTATTTTACATAAACAGTCAAATATTGTTAAATATTAAGACACAAATTTTTTAATTAAAAATTTTCAAACTGAATGCTTAAAGAATGGAGTATTTTAGAATGAAATAATATTTGAATAGAATTTGAAATTAAATAAAAGCATTCAATTATGAATATATTAATTAAAATGTTTTTAAACATTGAAAAAAGATTTAAAAAAATGATTATTTCAGAATTTACTGATATTTTCCGGAAACATTAACATTTTACGTTTTTTCAAACAAATTCTAATAAAATTAACACATACTGGCTTTCATTTATGCCCATAAAACGGGTACTTTTATCACCTTTCATGTAATAATTGAGACAAAATCTACAGTTTATTTTTACTAAAACTAGGGTGTAGTTTAGGACGCACGTGATGTTTTTTTAAAAATATGCTCACTGAATAATTTTTAAGTTTGAAAAGTCCAACATCAAATATTAGGTAAATTGCACTAAATATTTCAGTTAATTTTCCACTGAATGCTACACACTGAATAGTAGCTAAATGTACGCAAAACTCACGTTGAACTGTACATTATTATATTGCTTTCAATTTGTCCGCCGACTCGCTTGGAGGTTTGATATCAACTGGGGAACTCATTTAAAAATCCAAGTTATATATTGTATATTATACACAGAACCATAAGTTTGAATGTATAGACCATAGCTGGAGTCTAAGATCGGTCGATGACTATTTATAGTTGAAAGTTTCTTATCTGGAGTTCAGGGACTTGCATGTTGGTGGCGGAAGTGAGAACGTGTTTAGTGACAGTTGGTGAGAGGATTTTACGGAATTTGTGTGGAAGATGTGAGTGGAGTGTGAGGGTGGAAGCCGAGGAGGTGAGTAGGGTGGTGTGGGGTGAATTGGGGAGATAAAAAGTAGGTTTCAGCGTGGGATTTAGTAAGATAGGGAAAGTGAGGTTAGGTTGGCCAGTAATCTGGGGAGTTCGTGGTCAGGAGTCGTGGGCTTTCGAAGGGTCAAGGGTGGTTCTCGCAGAGTTAGGGGATGTTGAGGGAGAGAAAGGGATGTCTGCAGGGACTGTGAGGAATTGAAGAAAAAGAAAAAAAAGAGGGAAATAAAAGAAAAGTTTGGTGGCGAAAGACGCCAACATTCTGCAGAGACATCTGTCGGTTGCGGAAGGTACTGCATGGAGAGGTCCCAGTTACCGGCGGCAGAGCGGGGGGTAGGCAGCGCGAGTACTGGCAGTGCTGGTAGTGAAACTGACTGGGAGGGAATTTTCCACAAGCCACGACGGCCAACAGCGCGTGGCCCGGTGTCGAGCGGTGCGACGGGGAGAGGGGGAAAGCGGAACTGTAGGAAAGAAGGAAGCGAGAAGGTAAGGGAGAGAGAGACGAGCGCAAGTGACGGGGAGGATCTCTTGAAGAGGAAGAGAGACAGCCAAGAGAGACCGGAGAAAAGCGAGGTCGCGAGCCCGTTTAAAAAAAGCGGGATAACAAGTAGGTCACCCCCCCCCCCCCAATTGAGGGGAAGTTGGAAAAGGAGGCTCTCGGTATGTTGTTAGGCCTGATCAGGGGGCTGAGGGAGGACGTAAGGGGGACCAAGGAGCAGATGGAAGGCATGAGGGAGGACTTGAGAATCAGAGATGAGAAATGGGAAAAAGAGGTGAAAGAGCTGAGAGAGAGAGAGAGAGAGTAGATGGGTTAGAGAGGGAAAGAAAAGAAAAAGAAGTTAAAATAAAACAGAGAGGAGAGGAGATTAGGGTGTGGAAAGAAAGGACGGAAAAAGGCTTGAGAAGGTGGAGGGCAGGACGGAAATGGAAATAGGAGACGGGGTAGCGGGGACGAGATTAAAGGTATTTGGGAGAGGGTAGGAAATATGATAGAAGAGAAAGTGGGAGAGCGTAGGAATGAAAAGGTGGAGAGGGCGGATAGGGAAAGGATAAGGGCAATGGAGTTGAGAATGGAGAGAAAGGAGAAGGCAGACAGGAGAAATAATATTGTGATAAGAGGGTTGAAGCTGAAGAGCGGAGAAGAAAGGGAGGGCGTGAAAGCGCTGCTACAGAGCATAGGGTGGGATAAAGGCATGGTAAGGAAAGTTAAGTTGGAGGGGAAAAAGGAGAAAGAAGTGGCGGTTGTGGAGTTGGAGAGCTGGGAAGAAAAGTTGGGGGTAATGCGAAATAAAAATAGGATAAAGGATAAAGAAGTTTTCATCGATCACGATTTGACGAGAAAGGAAAGGGATGTACA
>CAKNYM010016668.1:0-11897 GCA_932195095.1 Andricus curvator
TATTCAAACACTTAAATTGTATTTTTTATTTAACGAAAATAACATTAAACCATATTTCGTAGAATTATAAAGCTGGTTTTTCCCTGATTCACATTGCTCTTATTTAACAAAACTTAAATTTCCCAAAAACAAAAAATATTTCAAAAGTTTTAAAACTATTCACAGTTTTTAAATTGTATAATTGTTTGATTATACTTTTTAATAAGTTCGTAATGTAGATTGTAAAATAAAACTTCCTAAACAATGATGTTATATATTTAAAAAATGTTCTTTTTCATTTAAATTGAACGCTCTTCAAAAGGCCTTGTCTGCGTTTACCGAAATTTGGTGAGGGTAAAACAGATATTTTCTGAGAGTCCAGGGAGCTGCGGAAAAATGCGGCTATGCTCACCGAGACTCGGTGAGCGCTATATCGGTTAGCCTAGGGCTAGACGTCCTAGGACCTAGACTTCGACTTCAAAAAGGGGTCGATACTTTATTTTTCGGGTTTTGTATAAAACACTTCAAAGTCGTTAGAAAAAACTATTCTGTAAAAATATGTTGAGAGAAAACTTCTCACCCTTTTTATTTCATTTGATGACATTTTCCAGTTAAATTGTTCTTGCGGCTATGCTCTGCAACTCCGAGCACTTCACAAACAATCCCGCAAAAAAAATAACACTTACAAAAAGTCCCACAACTGTTGTATCCCGCAAGTCAGTAAAAACTGAAAGAGCTGTCAAAGAAAATATTACAGTGCCCCACATACCTTCCAGGTCTTCCTTCTGTAGCCGTCCCGTAACTCTCCTAAGCAGCTATTGAGCCATAAAAAGGGATGCAATGGGACAGCCAATGATATGTCATGATTCATGCCGACCGTAGTTTTTCGGTTACGCCTACGCTTCTGTTCTATCACAGACTGGAAGGTCTGGTGGGTAATGTATTATTTTCCTTGGCAGCTCTTTTAGTTTTTACTAAGTTCCGTGAGGGATACAACTAACGTAGTGAACCAACGTGAAAATAGCAATTTCAAGTGCAATTGTTTATGTGTGCATAAACTGTTGTTGTTTTGAGATTGTTTATAAATTTAGTTGTTGCGAGATTTTGTGTAAATGTTTTTTTTTTATTGTTTGTGAAGTGTTCGGAGTTGCAGAGCATAGCTGCAAGATCAAGGTAACTGGAGAATGTCGTAAATTGAAACAAAAGGGGTACGCAGTTTTCTTTCAACATATTTTTATGCAATACTTTTTCTTAACGATTTTGAAGTATTTTATACAAAAAACCAAAAAATGAAGTATCGCCCCGTTTTTGAAATCGAAGTCTAGGACGTTTAGGGCACCTAGGGCCCTAGGCCAACCGAAAATATTGATACTAGGCTGACAGAATTTCGGTGAACCTAGTGGCCCTTTTCCAGCTTCCCATGGACTCTCCAAAAATGTAGTTTTACGCTCACCGATTTTTAGTGAACGCAGACACGGCCTTTTGAAGTACGGCATTTTATTGACTGCTCACAGAAAAGTAATCTGTCACATCTCGAACCCCTTTTCCAAGTCTCCCTTTCAAAAATACGAATGTTAGTGACCGGTCACAGAAGAGTGATCTGTCACATCTTGAACCCCTTTTCTAAGTCTCACTTTAAAAAATACGCGTGTTAGTGACTGGTCACAGAAGAGTGATCGTGAAGAATCGTGATTCGAATCTGAAGTGCTGGCATCTACCAGACAATTCGCAAATTAGTGATAAAGTGTATTATTATAGGAATATTGAAGTGATGAGCAATTCTTAAGTGTGTTTTTTTTAGTGTGTACTACTTTTCTAAAGTAGCAAAAAATATCATCGGAACAGAAAATTCTTTATTGGCACAAAAATTTGCCGGACTAGAAACTGGAAATACGGAAAAATTTGCCGAAGCTCAATATTCAACCAATGAAAAATTGGTCAGAGAAGAATTACGGAACTTTCAAAATGAAGTTTTGCGGCCACTATGATATAATATTCTTGTCAGTAATTTATTTGCCTTGTATTCTCATTTCTATTCGTTTGCAGTTTCTGCATCTTATTGATTTTTTTTAGTTCGAAATTGTATTATTTTATAGATTTAACAATTTTGTTCAAAATTCATCATTTTTGATTGAAAATTCAACTATTTTGTTGAAAATTTCAATAAAATCTTTCTTTGTTAAAAATGCAACCACTTTTTTGAAAATTCGTCTTTTTAAAAAGAATTCAACCGTTTTTTATTTGAAATAAAAATATTTTTTTGGTTGAAAATGGAACTACTTGATTGAACGTTGAACCATTTTGTTAAAGATTCATGATTTTAGTTAAAGGTAATTTCTGTTTCGTTGAAAATGTAACTATTTTGTTGAAAATTCTTCTTTTTTTGGTTTAAAATTAATTTTTTTAACTGAAAATTTAATTATTTCATTTTTGGTTAAAGGTATATTATTATTAGCTGAAAATTCGACAATTTTTTGTTTAATTTATGTATTTTTTGGAAAATTATTCTTCTTGGTTTAAAATTACGTCGTTTTGATTTTAAATTTCATCTAATTTGGTAGAACTTTCATCTTTTGTTTTTAATAATGGAACTATAACATTTTTTGTTGCTAATCTATCATTTCGAGTTGAAATTTCAACTCTTAGTTCGAAAATTCATGTACTTTTTTGAAAACTCTTCTTCTTTTGTAGAAAAGTAATCTTCTTGGTGTAAAGTTCGTCTTTTTAGTTTTAAATTTCATTTCTTATGGTAGAAATGTCCTCCTTTTTGTTAAAAATGCAACTATAACATTTTTTTAAAAACGTTTGACTTTTTAGCTTGAAAATGCAACTATTTGGTTGAAAATTCTACTTTTCAGGTTAAAAATGTAATAATTTGGTTAACAATTCAACTATTTTGTTAAAAAGTCATGTATTTTGGTCGAAAATGTAACTGCTTTGTTCAAAATACGTCCATTTTGATTGTAAATTAATATTTTATGGTAAAAACAAATTTTTTGTTGTTGAAATAAATAAATTTGTAATTTTTAAATTTTAATCTGAAATTATTCAAGTCAGTTTATCAAAGATTATATGCTTAAAATATTACAAGATTAAAATCCTGGCCTTTAAATATTGGTCTTTACATATAAGGAAATTTGAAAAATGAATTTTTTCGGCCACCCTGTATCCACCTCAAACGACACACAGTGGGCTAAAGTGAAAAAGTCCGTGTCAAAATCGTAGAACCTTTGATAGGAATAACCTAAAAGGATGAATGTTTTTGGATTTACAGATGAATAACTAGAGAATAATGGAAAAATATGGAGAAGCCAAAAAAAATTTTTTTGACATTTGATACCTAGGTTAAATATGATATTTTTTGACAAAAATTTGTTTTATTGAATACCATGGGCGCTCAGATAATATATCTAATATGTTATTTATATTTTTAAATATATTTTGCCATGTCGAATGCAAAACCGGGCTTTATATTAGTCCAGGGCTCCCTGTTTCTTAGTAAAATGCAATTGACTATTCTATTGTAAACTTTTATGGCATGAATGATTTCCACCAAAGTAAATTAGACTATTCTTCGTATTTGCATAGGAGTTTTTGAGTCGTTGAATTAGTATTTAAAGTCAAAATTAAAAATGGCCGATCCAATATGGCGGACCAAAACTGGAAAGCCGATCTAATGTCAAAACTCAAGATGGAGGATTCAATATGACTTATAACAACATTGTGATAATATAACCGATTTTATTTGCCCCATGCATCGACCATTTAGGTGCATATAGTAGTAGAGTTTCTTAGCACCTGGACCAGTGAAATAATCCGACAGTTGACGCTCCATTTTATAACAAAATAATAATTAATCATGTAATATTTCTTCATTATTAATTGAGGGTGAACTGCAAATTCAAACACTTTAGTGTGACAGTTTTGAATTTTAAAGTTTGAAAATTTAATTGTAAATTTTTAAAAAGTAAAACACTCAATAAATAAATAATGGTTCAACTTTTATAAATTATACAATTCAAAGATTTGAAAATATATATAAATCCACGCTATCATTTTCAATTCTCTAAATTGAAGAAGGAATCAACGAATTTATAGAGTTGCAAAATTATATCATTTTAAGCAATTTTGAGTTACATAGAAACATTAAAAATAAAAAGATGACATTTTTTTAACTGAACACTTTTTAAGTTAGAAGGAAAATTATTTTAATTTTAGGTCATTTCAAATTAGTTAATAATTTTTCAATTGTATTTTGAATATTATCTTTATATTATTTTGTTAAAACTCACATGTTTTATGTATTTTTTGATGCTGAACACGAATCTTTCCGAAAAAAGTGTCGCTCTCTTACCGTTTTCGAGATTATCACGATTTTTACTATCGGAAATGTCGATTTTTTTCCATGTTTTTTTAAATATCTTAAGAAAATGTTTGCATTGACTTGAAATCTCTCAAAAATCATTAAACAGCCTCTAAATATCTCTTAAACGTACTCGAATTTTTCCTAAATGAATAATTGTTCAACTGTAACATAATATAAATTTCAGCCGCCCTGATTGGAGCGCCAACTGTCGGATTAGTTCAGCAGCCGAACGCTAAGAAAATCAGAAATCACGCCGAAGATTTACTTAACATTTTTTGTGAAGGGAAAAAGAAAAAAAGTGTATTTAGAAAACTGTAAGTCTTTTAATATACATGTATCGTCATGGAAAAACCAAAGAAATAATAATCAGCCACAACCAAGTTCAACCTTTGTTGCAACAAACGGTGAACATGTTCACCGTGATTGACACTCATACGTTCATTCGACTTTAGCATTAGGTTGAAGCGTAATAAAAATTTGAATGAAGAGTGCAAAAAGAACTAATAATCATAGCACATCATATAAATTAGCCTCATGATCGATAACTGGTAATTAATAATTAAAATCTATTGAATAAATATTAAGTTCAGTGATCCGCCGTTTAAAGTTTTTTTTTATATAGACGTAACATTTCAAATCGCCGTCCTGAAAAACCCCGGAGATAGTACTTTTTAATCAAATATGTGTCATTTTTACATGTTCGGTCCGCCATATTGGGTCCGCTATTTTCAATTTAAAAAGTTGGACTTTAGATTTGAGATCGGCAACATGAAAATTCCCGGAATAGCGATATTTAATAAAATCAATTATATTCTTACAATGTTTTCCACCATTCGAAGTCAGCAACCACAAAAAACCCCGTACAGTCATTTTCAGTCATATCGGAACGTTTTTCCAATTTTGGTCTGTCATATTGAATCCGCCATTTTAAATTTTAACATTTTGACTTTGAATTCTAATTCAACGACCTCAAAAACCTTGAACTACGCGACGAATAGTCAAATTTACTTGGTGGAAATCATTCATGCTTTTCAATACACGGAAAAAATTTATCCGTAAAGAAGTCACGAACTTGTAGTTAGGCCTCGGATACGAGATAAAAAAAAGAAACATTAAATCCTTATTTCTATGAGAAATATATGGATAAATTTCGAAGTTTCTTACGAACAGTTCGAATTTCCTACGAACAGTTCCTGAAAATTTCAGACTGAAATAAAAAGAGGAAAAATTTTATTTGTGCGATTTAATTTTATATTAATTTATAAATTCGCAACTCAGAAGATTCGAACCTCAAACACTGCTGACTCATCAGTTTCTAAACATAAACCAGGAGTGCGTAAACACGCGCAGCCATCGAGGCCAAACAAAATAGGTATTATAAAACTTCTAGCCACTCATCCGACGAGCTCGAGGCACACATGCGAGCGCACACAAGCACCGCGCGTGTGTGCGTGGGCCACGTACAGGGAGACTTAGTTCCGAGTTCCCAGATTTGTCGCGCAAGCTCGTGAGTGCTCTGAGAATCTTTTCCCAATCACTCGTAATATTTTTGTAATTATTCACGTAAAAAAAAGTGCTGAACCGTTTTAAAATTTTCACATCGAGTTCTTCAATCTTTCTCAAAGTTCGCAGGTTATTTACGAAAATACATAAATATCCGATGAATTTTTCTCATATCCGAGACCTAGCTACTAGTTCGTGACTTTTTTACGGATAAATTTTTTCCGCGTAGAGTGATTATTCCCAGTTCTACTGTGCATGTGTTGTGAAAAACAATTTTTTATTAGAATAATGAACAATACAAATTATGAACATTTAGAAATTTATTTTATTTTACTTTTGTTTACATTTTCAAAAACAATGTTATATCCTTCTAATTTTAACTAACATTACAAAATTATGAACGTTTAGAATTTAATTTTATTTAACTTTCAGTTACATTTTCAAAGAATATGACGTCCATCTAATAGTAACTATTATTGTAATCTTAAACTATTCAAAATATGAATTCATCCTGTACTATTTTTTCAGAAAACATTAAAATTAGAATTATTTTTGGAATATAAAGAACTTCAGAAAAGTTAAACAATGTGTTCATCCTTGGCTCATATGTCTAAAGAAAACGGAGTCAACTGAGTATATCTTTCTGATTATCTTTTTCTATGATGCTTGGTAAATTCCCAAGAATTATTAATTATTTAAAAAATTTCGATTGAAAAATTAAGAGTTTGGCCATTTTTTAACGAATGGGCTCAATTTGTTTACAGAATTACCAAGAATGTATTTGCAATAACTCTTTCTACGAGACTTTGAAAATATACAATAATTATTAATTATTTAAACAATTTTCATAAACATATTCAGAGTTTGGCTATTTTTCAAGGAATAGGCACAATTTGTCTACGGAGTCAACTAAGAATATCTTTCCGATGACTCTTTTCTATGTTTGTTTATAAATGTACAAGAAGTGTTAATTATATGAACAATTTCGATTAAAAAATTCAGAGCTTGCCTATTTTTCAATGAATAGGCTCAATTTTTCCCAGGCGGCAAAACTATATATAGTTTATACATAGTGTGAAGTATTATATATAATATTCATTTGCTTTATACATTTTTTGTATAAAACAAATAAATATTATATATAATACTTCACGCTATATATCAACTATATATCATTTGTCCGCCTGGGTTTACGAAATTAACTAAGAATATCTTTCCGATTACTCTTTTCTATAATACTCTGCACATTTTAAAGATTTAATAATTATTTAAACAATTTCCATAAACAAATGAAGAGTTTGTCTATTTTTTAAAGAATAGGCTCAATTCGTTTCTGGAATCAATAAATAATGTATTTCCAATAAGTCTTCTCTCGATACTTTGCACATTCACAATAATTACTAATTATTTAAACAATTTTTATAAACATGTTCAGAGTTTGGCTATTTTCCAAGAAATAGGCATAATTTTTTACGGAGTCAACTAAGAATGTCTTTCTAATAACTTTTTTCTACGAGAGTTTGCAAATTTGCAATAATTATTAATTTATTAAACAATTTTTATAAACATATGCAGAGTTTGGCTATTTTTCAAGGAATAGGCATAATTAGGAGTCAACTAAGAATTTCTGTTCGATGACTCTTCTCTATGTTGCTTTGTAAATTCACAAGAATTAATAATTATTTAAACCATTTTCATTAAAAAAAAAAAGAAGCAGAGTGTCGCTATTTTTCAATTAATAGTCTCGAGTTTTTACAAAATGAACTAAGAATGTCTTTCTAATGACTTTTTTGTATAATTCTCTACAAATTTCCAAGATGTTTTCATCATTTAAACAATTTTCATAAACAAATGAAGAGTTGGGCTATTTTTTTAAGAATAGGCTCAATTTGTTTCCAGAATAAATAAAGAATGTATTTCCAATGACTCTTTCTTACGATACTTCGCACATTTACAATAATTGTTAATTATTTAAACAATTTTCATAAACATATTCAGAGTTTGGCTGTTCTTCAAGGAATAGGCACAATTTGTTTACGGAGTCAATTAAGAATATCTTTCCGATGACTATTTTCTATGTTGCTTTGTAAATTTACAATACTTATTAATTATTTAAACAATTTTTATAAACATATTCAGAGTTTGGGGTTTTTTCAAGGAATATACACAATTTGTTTACGGAGTCAACTAAGATTGTCTTTCTGATGACTCCTTACTATGTTTTGTAAATTTACAAGAATTATTAATTATTTAAATAACATTCATAAACAGATTCAGAATTTTGATATTTTTCAACGAAGTATTTTCAACTATTAGGGTTTTCGAATTTCCAAGATTAATTAATTATTTAAATTTTCATGAGCAAATTGAGAGTTTAACCATTTTTCAAAGAATAAGCTTAATTTGTTTACGGAATCAACAAAGAATGTATTTCAAACAACTTTTTCCTACGATACTTTGAAAATACACAACAATGATTATTTATACAAATAATTTTCACACAAAAATTCAGAGTTAGACAGTCTTTTAGTTTACATAAAAACATACACGCAGCTATAACCTATTTATTATTTAATAATGAATACAACTTTTCTATCTGAACTATAATATTAAAATCGAAACCATTTGAAAATTTTGAACAAAGTTATTTTTATAATAAAACATATGCACTATATGTTTAATAAGAATTAAGAAAGCATACTTTCATAATGGTAAAAACTTTCCTTTTCATTAATTGCAGTATTTTTTCTTTTTGTTAATTTCTTCCAATACTTTAATAATCTATTTTGCTTAATCAAGATTTCTGGACTCTCCTCAAGCCGAGATCATTTACTATGTATTTTTATAAAAATTGGTAATGTTTAGAGTTGTAAAATTATTTATTCTGCATCATGAGAGGGTACCCATACAAAGCCATGTACAAATAGAAGCTATTGAAGTTAAAATTAATTTCATGGTATTTTATTTAACTTAATTTCCAAGTAAAATAATTGCATGGAAATTACTTGGACGCGCGCGTATCAGGTTCTAGTAGCATATTAAACATAATATCTGAGCGCCCATGGTATTCCATAATACAAATTTGTGTCATAACATGTCAAATTAAACCTAGATTTTCAAGGTCAAAAATATTTTTTAAAGCTTCGCCATACTTTTGATCTATTATCTAGTTATTCATCTGTAAATCCCAAAAACATTCGTCCTTTTAGGTCATTCTTATCAAAAGTTCTACGATTTTGTCACGGACTTTTTCGCTTAAATATTCGAATTAATAATAACAAAATTTGGAAATTTTCAGCATTAAATCTTTAATTTGTATTGCTTTATTCTGATAATTTTTTTATATTTTTTTTATTTGGAAAAAAACAAGCCCAAATTTTCGTAAAAACCAATAAACGGGCTAGTCGCTTTAGAGTGGCTCGAATATGAGAGTTTTTACTTCCAAGGCTTAATATTTTCAAAGGCTAATTTCGAATCTGTCTCGCTTTAGATATCCTATAACTTGTCGAATTTTTAAAAAATTAATTTGAAATCGTGACTTTTTGAGCACCATAATTTGAATTTAATTAACTTTTAAGGCTTCCGATTTTTAGGTATACAATTATATGAATTCTAATATATGAACCTAAAAAAGACATCGAAGGAAAATTACTGAGTTCGTTTTCCCCAACTCTATCCTTCCAGGTACCAGCAATAAAGCAATAAAGCCAATTCTGAATACACGTTCCGACATTTGGGAAAGTCCCCAAGAGCAGATGTCGAAAAACTAACCAGTACCCCTAATAAAAGGATTTACCTAGGTCTCTATAGAAACTTGAAATGCTATTGCTTTAATTTAATCCTGTACCAAAATGCTGGGCTTTTTTGGATTTCGCATTGAAAATTGTATGACAATCTGATTAAATTTCAATATTACATTTAATTAACAATATTGTGATTTCAAGCACTAGAAATAAAAAACTCAAATTCTTAAGATCGCTTAGAAATTCAAAATGCAATTAAATTTCTTATTATTTAATTTTAACTGAGCTTTATTATTTATTATTTTGTTTGTGATTGTACAATTATGTTTCGAAGTTAAATAATAGTTCATGTAGTTTTTCACCGGTTCGGCTTTCAAAATATTGTTGAATTTCGATCTCTACCTGTTAAATAAAATTTCTTTAATTCGAATAAAATTTAATTAATTTTTTTTATTTATTTTTATCAGGTTCAAAACTCTGAAATATTTGGCTAACCCGACAAAAACAAATCAGGGTTTTGCTCTTATCTGTTCAAGTTAAATAAAGTTTTATTGCATGACGAAAGAAAATACCTACACTGAATGGACAGTATCTGGTTTTCAAATGTTCATATACTAAAGGATTATAGAAAACAACTGGTTAGTATTTTTAAAACTTTTTAAGAGCTACTAGAAAGCTCATATGGTAAGTACCACATATCCATAAAGCAAGAACGCTTCCGGTTTTCTAAAAAAAACCTAATTTATGCGTATTCAGGTGCCACTTTTTGACCTCTCACAAACAGGCTACGTGTAGTATTGTACTAGACTATATTGGATATTAATAATAATTTAATGCATTTCATATTATGCATGCTTGTATATGTATAAAAGAATCACTCATAAACTGCAATTTTAATTAGCAGAGAATTTATATTATATAAGTAATTTACTTATTGTTAGTCATGGTTTAATAGCGAGGATATTCAAAGCTACAAATGTATTCTTAGTCGTATCAAGCATTGCGATACTTTAGTATTGACATGTATTATGATATAACTAAGCCGTTGTACAGTTAGTACTAGGAATCGTACTTATTAATAAATGCACCATATGAATGGCAGAAGAGAAAGAGAAGATATTATCAGGCTTACGCCGGCTTATCTTCAAAACCAGTATTATCAACAATAAACATCAGGGACTGAAAGCGCTATCTAAGATAATTATGGTAATTAATGTAAAACAATTATGATCGAGAATACCTCTAAAATTAGGGCTTTTAGGGGGGGGGGGGTAAAAGAATCAGAAATAAATTGTTTTTAAGGCTGTAGATAAATAATGGCTTATCGTACAAGAAACGCGTAAAAAGTGTTATTTTTTTCGAAAGTTTAGGGAAAAATTGAAAAAACAATTCATTCGGCTGATAGACTTTTCTGGATATACAAATACCTAAAAATAATAAGAAATGAATATTGAGAACTCTAGCACTAGATTTTTAAACGTGAAAACATTATTAGCTTTTTTATTTAGCCGCTTCAAAATAGTCAAGAAATTCAAACTTAGCATCATTAAAAGTTGTGAAGTTTCTGTAAACAAAAAAATATATGTGAAAGATTTACAAAAAAAATTGAAATAAGTTTCCTATTAACCAAATCCATAAAAAAAACATTTTGTTTGACATTGCAACAAATTCTAACTTGATCAAAAATGATTTTCTCTAAAATATGATTTGATATTATTACTTGTTATTGAAAACTGTATACATAAGAATTGGCAATAAGTTTTGAAGAGGTAGAGCACGTTGTGCTTATAGTAAAATAATTAGATTGATGGATGTTGCATAACAATACTTAGAACATTTTTTTCATGAATTAAAATATATATTTTTAATATAGTATCTAAATATATTTTCCTTTTCATAAATCACTAATACTTACAACTATAATACTCTCATTCAATACTCACCGCTTATACTGATCGCTATACTCATCCCTAATACTCCTCAGTATAGTATAATATAATACTGACCTGAGTTCTGGAGATATATTGAATGTTGGACGTAATCGCAGTTATGTCTGTCCAGCACAAAATAAAATCTTATACCTGCACTGTACTCGGTCGTGACGCGGCTATTAAGTAGGTGCCGAATTGACTACTGAATTACTACAGTGTAACCCAGTGGTATCATAGTAGTATACTACAGGTAAACCTGTAGTAAACCAGTAGTATACCTGTAGTATTCGGCTGTAGTTATCCTGCAGTCATTCCCCTGGCGGACCGAACGAACGGAACGGATACGCTATAGCGTATCCTTATAGTATCCACATC